>JZKD02S0106478.1:355739-369083 GCA_000966675.3 Picea glauca | reverse complement strand
ATATATATATATATATATATATATATATATATATATATATATATATATATATATATATCCACTTTAATCTTATATATACAGATTAATATTATTAATATAATTGAAGAGGAACCCTAACAAATATGTTTATATGAGGACATAGTAGAATTGGTATAAGATTATGTAGAAATCTTGAGTGAAGGAGTCATTTCTACATGATGACATAGTCTTAAGTATAAATATTTATTTACATACAAGTAGATTTCAATAAATCTAATGTTGAAGAAAATTCACAATAAAAAAAATGAGTAACTATGCTAATCATTAATGTATAAACTCATTTTTAAATGAATGGTGAGAGTAGTAATGTATACCTATAGAGTGATTGATTGTCCTTAGAGGATGTCAAACATTGTTATAGAAGAATTGGTGTTTAGTAATTAACTTTTTAGAGTTTCAACCTATAATGGTGATGGCATGACATTCATTAATGATAAGTACAGAGGTATCGAATCAATGTTTGAATCAACAATTTTAACAACGGTGATAAGTATATGATTACAAGAATAAAAATTAATATGAGTTTAAAAAAAAAAAACTAGTGTTAGGAGACATTACACTATGGTATAATGATTTAGTCTTAGGGGTGATAAGAGAAAGTGATTTGGTTGTTCTAGTATATGGATGGATGTAACTTGTTTTCTAGTCAATTTGATTACAGATTTAATTTGTAGCAAGATTGTAATAATGTTAATGTAGACTAATTCTAAAACTATAAAATCTCTATATTTTATTTAATTCATCTATACAATCTTGTTTTAATGTAGAGTAATTCTAAAACTATAAAATCTCTATATTTTATTTAATTCATCTATACAATCTATATGGTTGGATGTAACTTGTTTTCTAGTCAATTTGATTCTAGTCTTGAAACAGATTCATATATGTTTCCTATTTTTTGTTGTTGTATTTCTATTACTTTGGTTATTGCTTATTAATTTGTAGCAAGATTGTAATAATGTTAATGTAGAGTAATTCTAAAGCTATAAAATCTCTATATTTTATTGAATTCATCTATACAATCTTGTTTTAATGTAGAGTAATTCTAAAACTATAAAATCTTTATATTTTATTTAATTCATCTATACAATCTATATGGTTGGATGTAACTTGTTTTCTAGTCAATTTGATTCTAGTCTTGAAACACTCATATATGTTTCCTATTTTTTGTTGTTGTATTTCTATTACTTTGGTTATTGCTTATTAATTTGTAGCAAGATTGTAATAATGTTAATGTAGAGTAATTCTAAAACTATAAAATCTCTATATTTTATTTAATTAATCTATACAATCTTTATATTTTATTTAATTCATCTATACATTATTTGATATTAGAGAATAACAAAATGTTGACTTGATATTTATTTTAGAAAGATTATTGAAATTATATATGTAACAAGAAGTACAACAAAAATATAGCAAAACTAGTAATGGATTTAGCCATACATAACTAATTTATTTTTACTCCAAAATATGAGTAGAATATTTCTACGGAGAAAAATAAATATCATTTATCTATATTTATAGAGATTCATAAATAAAATATTCTATTTATCAATATTTTATTTATGCATTTCAAGGAAAAAAGAAAGAATATGTTAAAGAATTTGTATTCTTATGCAAGATGTTATTTACATTTGTTTCAACTAATAAGTTTCATGTATATAGATAAATATCATTTATCTATATTTATAGAAATTCATAAATAAAATATTTTATTAGGACATTCTATTTATCAATATTCTATTTATGCATTTCAAGGAAAAAAGAAAAAATAGGTTAAAGAATTTGTATTTTTATTCAAGATGTTATTTACCATTGTTTCAACTAATAAGTTTCATGTATATAGAATAGAGTCATATATATAATATAATAGTGAAATATTATATGAGACTATTGTGTGGCCAAGAACAATTCTTATGCAAGATGTTATTTACCATTGTTTCAACTAATAAGTTTCATGTATATAGAATAGATTCATATATATAATATAATAGTGAAATATTATATGAGATTATTGTGTGGCTAAGAACAAAACTAATGTATGTGGAATATAAAATATGAACATATATTATATATTGTAGTAGTTACACTGAAAATTGTTCGAATAGAGAGAACTATCTTCTATCTATATTTAAAAGAAAGTATAGAAATGCTTAGAGGAAAAAAACTTATAAAATAAATCAATCCTTATCCATATGTTTATATATAACATGATTATAAAGAAAAAACTCTAGGATTTGTATATATCTCTTGTATGCAAAAGATATATGTAGAATATAAATAGGAGAGAAACCATTTGAAATATTGAACATGAAAGCCATATGATGTTGTTTTCTCCATATAATAAAAGTTTGTACTTATATTAATCAAGGCATTGATATTTCAACCCTATTATTATAAAGGGAATGGTTTGATAAACCATTATAGTAAAAAGAAGAAAACATGTCATTGCGACCTAGGGCTTATTTAGTCATAGGAATTTGTGCCATATTAAACATTAATCTAGAAAATAACTATGTCTTGTACCAATGTTGAAAACCAAATGTAACATCCCACTCCACTAAGCACATTTTTTTTTATTTATTCTTTGAGGAATACTATTGATGAGTTTTCATGAGTGTGCATGACACATGATAAGTTATGGATGTTGATGTCATTAATGGACTCCCTTGGACTCCAAATTGAGTCAGGGAGTGGATTGTATTTGTTTGAGTATTTAATTTTATGCAGATGTGATATATGATTGATTTCACTATGATGTATGTATATGGATTATTGACATTGATTTTTTCAGTGAATCCAAGCTTCACGATGCTTTCTAATCCGACTCACATAAGGAGTAAAGGGGTCATGCACAGGTACAATACATTTGAGGGAGAGGTGTGGAAACATCCCTGTCACAAACTACTAGCACTCCTGCCATGACCTGAATTGTAGGTTAATGATTACCTAGTTTAAGAGGTCCACGATGTCGTGAGAGAAGACTCAAACAATTGCTCATGAATATTTCTAAGGGGAACACAATAAGTTGGAGTCCTTATTCTTTAGAATCCCTTAGTCTCTCACAAGGTCGATCAAATGGATTGTTGACTCCAAGGTTTGGACAAACTGTCAAAACTAGTCTAAGGCGAGTGGCACCCTTAGATCACGAAGGTGCATCTTGAAGGGAATGTTGCGTAATTAAAGCTCGAGTCAATAAATATAGGTCGCCCAAAAAACATTGAAATGATTAGACTTTGTTGGAATAAAATAATTTAATTAAAAAGTAAAAATTTTAATTATAAAGCCTAAGTCTAAGACTAGGTCTAAGTACAAATTAAATAAAGGACTAAATGAATTATTATGACATGGGTTAAAAGACTTGAGAATAATCGAGGGAAAAAAAAGGGGGGAATAAATTTAAAAATTTGGATGAATTTCACATGTGTACATGAAATGAATAAAATAGATTTTTAAAAATAGAAGAAATAATAATATGAGAGAATAGGAGTACACATGGAATAGACTATTTAGTCAACCTACTACTAGTCTAACTATAAGAAGACTCCTAATCCAAATCTAACTAATATCTTGTTATGATACACTCATTAGATGAAAAATTGGAGAACAAAGGGAGAATTAAGAGCGAAAATAGGAACACATCCGGGAGTGTGAGGGAAATTGGGTTTTTAAATAAAATAAAAATGGTAATTACTTATTCAAGTTGGAGAGAGTGTGACAAGTGTGTGGGTGGATAATATTAATTAATTTAATCTAAAAAGTTAATTATTTGTGCATGAGGACATGTGTGAGTGAAGAAATTTCTATAAAACAAATGGGGTATAAGGGAAATGGATCTCACTTATTTATTTGTAATGTTATGTTGCCAAAATTTTGTGGACTGTGTTTAACTTATGAGAGTTGGGATACCAAGCTTGTGGAAAGAGTGGAAGCTCTTCCTTGTTGGTTTCTTTTGTGGGGCCAATTTGTGGCTCGGGGGTTAAGGGGGAAGAAGGGTACCCCTAGAATTTGTTGAGAGATACCAATAAAGTCTCTGTGATTTACAAGTGAGAGAAAAGAAGGTGTGAAAGATTTTTGAGGACATCCTCAATCCACCATTTACATCGATTCCAATATTTTATATTATGAAAAAATTATTATAAAAATGATAAGATTGTGTATTAGAAATTTATTTGTCGTCGCTTAGTTATATCGAAATTATGGAACTATTTTTGTATTGATCACTATAACCAATATAAATCTCGGCAATAGAGTATTGTGGGATCGGTACAACAATTTATTCAATCTAGGAGCCTATTTTTGATATGGTTCTTGTATTTTAAGTGTGGGTTCGTTGTCGGTCCAAATGTAATTCAAAAGGTAGAGATAATTTGGATCTTGTAATATGGTACCATTCCAGAAATTTTAAATTGTTTTTCCATTGGAATTTTTGACAACCAGAATTGTGACATCGTTGTCTCTTTAAAAGTTTTTCGATCCAACTTGGTCATTATACTCGTTTATGATTTCCTGAGTTTTTTGCTTGGGTCCCAGTAGATTAATTTACCATTTGTTGAGTTGGAAATTGTCTTGGTCATCGCGAGTTAATTTACAGCTCTCGATTATTGTTTTACTGGGACGCTGTAAAAAGTATATATGCAATCCGACCTTTGAATCTTGTAAGATCTTCGTAAATCGTAATAAAATTTAGATTGGAAATTCGTTAAGTATTTATGATTTACTTTTTCTTGCTAATATGAAACTAGAACTTGTAGGGTCTTTTAAATTTAACTGCCTTTCAGTAACAAAGAGTTTCTTTAACAACTGCCTTTCCAAACTACATACCTAATTGATAAGAGAAGAGTCGTTGCCTTTCCAAACTACAAACCCGATTTGATAAGTGAAAGGTTGTTTCCTTTACAAACTACAGACTTGAAATTTAAGAGTTGTAAGATTACCATTCTTTTTAAATTATAGGTTAGACTTTAGAATAGAGTGTTTTGTTGTATTTTAAACCATATTCCCGGATCGGACCATTTCATATGGTCGTTCCATTTGAGACTTATACCCAGACTTAACCATTCATATGTCTACTACCCATAAATTCCAGAGCCTGAACTCTATCTTTTCTTTAGTCGTGTTAAAGTTAGATTTCATTTTGGATTGTGAGACGTATTTGGTCGCTGTGTAAAGGAAGCATTGATTCTTGAGTTGGCTATCGTGAAGATCACTACAAAAATTTTTGCAGTCTCGAAATGAATGAAGTTAATTGGATGTTGTTGTTAATTGCACTTTTTAGTTGAGTTTTCTTAGTGTGATAATCTGATTTCATACTTTTATATCCAAAAACTTGAGGACAAATAGTCCTCTTTGTTTATTTATCATAATCGCCAATACTTAGTGGCAATGGGAAGTAATCTTGACATATGTTTGTCTTGCCTTCCAAAGTCTGTAAGAATGGTTCTTCCTTTGTCAATAAAATTGCTACCGTCATCTGTAACACCTTGTCCACTTCAGACTTGGATTTATTTGAGTTTGTAGCATTACCCACTTGTCGATTTCCAACGACATAGAGTTTAGTGGAATAACAATACGAGTCAGGAGAGGAGTCTATCCTCATTGTGTACCGACGTCGATTTGTTACCATAGAGATTATTTGTTTATGTTAAGTACATTAATGATGGTATTAAAATCGTTATCAACAATCATTTGTATTGTTGTTGTTGATTGGTTTTTAATTATGTTCAATGGTGAACTTTGTATCATATGTTAAAGTGGTTCTAGTCTCGAGGTTAATGTGGTATTATCATTTCCTTGTGTGAATTGAGTATTGTAGTGCATGAATGTAGGAGTGGTCATCATTGTTACCATTCCACCAAGTTCATCTTTTCTACGAATTCTCAAATTACCCCATCTTCAGCTCGTAGCTATAAAATATATTTGTAATATATATATATATATATATATATATATTGTTTTACCTATATTGGTTCTATTATGATGCACGAGCATCGCCAACAAATAACAAGCATGGAGGACAGCTAGGTGCACTAGTACACATTTTGAAATATTTTGAATTTCAAACTGATCAATGTATTAATGAGATACCTCACAAAACTTTTTGAGATATGAATGTCTTTAAATGTTTGAAGGTTAGTCCATCACGAAATATGATGGGGGAATGTATTTTGTTTTATGGATTGGATCGCAGTACAGATTTGGAGCTTGTGCTCTTATCTGTCTGACGCAATATTTATTGTAATAGGCATTAAGTTGTTGATATCATTTAATTCCATTTAAGGTAGCGTAGAGTAGTTGGAGGGAATGATCGAAGAGTGCCTCTTTATATAAATCTTTGTAATATTGCTCAGTGAGGGTTGTTGATGGTTGTTGATGGTTGTCAACTATTGTTGATCATCATAGTTGCTGTGGAGAAAGGAGAACCAAGCAGCATCTGAATCTATCTTGTATAGGTTAAGGAGTAGTGAGGAACAATGTATGTATGTAAGTTTTAGTTGGATAAATATAACAAAGATATATTGTCCCAAATGTGTATGGGTACGTGTCTATCTCAATGAATGGTAGAATTTCTGTTATTTTTCCCAATTTCTTGTCATTTCTGTTCTTGAATCCATGACTACATTTCCTTTGTTGAATGTATAAGTCATTGTGAGGAGTAGATAAGTTTCAATCGTTTCTCTTCGTTGAACAAGTTCAAGGTGTGCATAGTGTCTGCAAGGAGTGCGCGACTGAGTTTTCTTTGACTCAAAATATCAGAAGAGATAGTGAAACTCATACGTCAGCAAGGAGTGCATTGACGTCCACAAGGAGTGCATGACAAAGTTTTTAGACTCGAAATCTCAGGAAGGATAGCATGATTCAGTCACGAGGGATAGAAGCAGTTGGAGA
The DNA here is from genome assembly GCA_000966675.3 of Picea glauca. Lineage (NCBI taxonomy): Eukaryota > Viridiplantae > Streptophyta > Pinopsida > Pinales > Pinaceae > Picea > Picea glauca. Next base: position 362,153 of record JZKD02S0106478.1, on the reverse strand, counting down.
ACCATCGCAAGGAGTGTGAAATCATTCACATAGGACTGAGTGTTGATGCAATTTTGTTGCAAAGTGTGCATAGGCCGAGAATTCGATTAAGGGTTGGAGAGATTGTTCAAAAAAAAATCAAGAAGGAAAGATCAGGAAGGAGAGTGACAAAAATCGTTAAGGAAAGGAGTCCTTGAATTTCTTTTCAAGGCCGGTGAGTGTGAGATGCATTCCCAAGGGAGGGGGAGACGAATGATTCCAGATGGTTGGATCTCGTAGGGCTACAGGGAGGATAGATGTGAAGTGTTTCAATACTTCGAAGTTTGAGAAGCTGGGAACTTGACGAAGACCAGGTCGTGAAGTCCAAATTCACGATTCAATCCTGACTGTTGATCACAGGAGAGCACATGGCAACAGATTCCAAGAGTTCAGGAAGTGAGAGATTAGAGGTTGTGAGTGAAAGGCCTAGAGTTTCACGGGGTCGCAAAGTCCCAACCATTGTGGGGCCTACAAATATGAGGAGACATGTGGTGTAAGTTTGGAGAATCAGAGCTGAGCACATCAGGAAGTGAAGAAAGGATTCGGGATATCCCCGAAGTCTGAACCGTGAAGAAGGTAGACCCACAGTCACAACTGTGGTCACTTGTGGGAGATCCTGCGTGTGGGTAAGGTTGTTTCAGGTTCCTGTTGGGACCCAAGCAGTTAGTCCAACTCAAAAATCCAAACAATCCAAGACCGAGAGGTCAAGCATCCCTTTGGAGGGAAGCGGTTTGCGCCAGAGTGGTATCATAGAAGAATATAGAATTGACTTTTGTACGAAGAAAGATAAATGTCAAAACAATGCCACCCAGGAGACGTGTTGATCCAATTGTATCCAACAGTGCTATGGAAAGGGAGATGAGAGAACTGTGTGTGAGGCTGGATTCCATGGAAACAACTCAAAGGAGAGCGTCAGATGCTAGAGACGTCAGCGAGGAAGAAATGGAAGACATAGAGGTTGCAGAAGCTATTGTTGAGAATGTTGTGGAAGAATTCTTATTGAGAGCGGTTGTCAAATTGGGTGCCATAGAAAAGATTGGCATCCCTATGTATGAAGGAAATTTAGACACCGAGGAATTTCTTGACCAGATTCGAGCAATGGATAAGTATTTTGACTACAAGGATGTCGAAGAAGAGAAAAAGGTAAGACATGTTGTCACTAGGCTGAAGGGACATGCATCACAGTGTTGGGATGAAATATAGGCTAACATAAGGAGCAAAGAAAAAAAAAAAGATCAAGATTTGGGATTGGATGGTAGAAAAGTTGAAGGCGAAATTCATGCCAAATGATTACCAGATAAATTCGTTCAGGAGGATGAAGAACCTGAGATAGATTTGATTGACTGGGAAGGAGTACACAGAGGAGTTCTATAAGATAAACATTAGTGTTGGACAAAGGGAAAGAGACAAAGATAAAGTTTCTAGACATATTAATGGTATGATATACGAAATTTAGGACGAGATCAGTATGGCGACAATCAAAATGGTTGAAGACACGTATCAAATGGAACTAAAGGAAGAAGAGAAGTTGGCTAGAAATCAAAGTCAGCAGAAATAGGGCCGAAGCTCAAACAGAGGAAAAGGAGTTTCCCAAGATAAGTCGCAGAAGCCCAGAGATGAGGCGGAGAAGCCACATAGTCACTCTAAGAGAGGAGGAAGTTCTCACGAAAGGTAGAGTGGGGGTAGAAGTTATTTTCCGAGAGGTAGAGGAAGAGGCAGAGGAGGAAACGTAAGGTGTTATTCTTGCAGAAAGACATGACATATGTATTGGGATTGTCCCAAGATAAAGAAAGGAGGTGAAGCTCACATATCAGAAGCACAGAAGCAAGATGCTAAGGCGGAAGGTGCAGAGGATGGAAAGTCCTTGCTGATGAAGAAGGTTATTTTGAAGCAAGAGCCAGATGCTAAAAATCCAGTGCAAAGGAACAATTTGTTTAGGATAGCTTGCAAGACGAAGGAAATATTTTGCAAGGTGATAATTGACAGTGGGAGTACTGACACATTAGTATCCACAAAGATGGTGGAGAATATATATTTGGAGACAACTGCACATCCAACACCATATAATGTCTCATGGTTGTAGAAAGGTCACCAACTAACAATTACTCAACAATGCCTGGTTAATTTCAAAATAGGAGGATATAGGGATGAGATTCGATGTGATGTATTTCCTATGGATGTCTGTCATGTTTTATTGGCAAGACCCTGATAGTATGACATAAATGTTATCCATGATAGTAGGAGGAGTACATACACTTTAGATAAGAATGGTAGGACACGCATGTTGCTTCCAATTGAGAAAAACAAGGTGAAGGAGGAAGCCAATGCGAGCATACTTCTCATGAGTGGGAAGGAACTCCTGAATGAGGTAAAGAAGGAACAAGAGATGTAGCTTTCTATAGTTATGAAACCAAGGGTTATCCTTACCAGTACTTCATTGGAGGATTTTCCTGAGGAATTTCGGGAGCTACTAGAGAATTTTGTTCATATTGTAGTGAATGAGTTGCCAAACTCATTGCCACCTATCAGAAGCATCAATCATCACATTGACTTGATACTAGGAGCAAGCCTGCCGAATAAAGAAGAGTACAAGTTGATGCCTCAAGAGAATGAGGAAGTGAAAAGACAGGTTCAATTTCTATTAGACAAAGGATTGGTGATAGAAATCTTGAGTCCATGTGCAATACCAATTGTATTAAGTCCAAAGAAGGATGGAGGATGGAGAATATGTATGGACTCAAGAGACATAAATAAGATTACCATCAGATTTATGTTTCCATTTCCAAGGATGGATGACCTACTGGATTGCTTGAGTGGTGCTAACTATTTTTCAAAAATAGTTTTAAAAAGTGGATATCACCAGATCGGGATGAGAGAAGGTGATGAGTGGAAAACAACATTCAAGACAAATGAGGGGTTATACAAATGGCTTATTATTCCATTTGGTTTAACAAATGTCCTGAGCACTTTTATGAGACTAATCAATGAAGTATTAAAGGATTTCATTGGTAAATTCGTGATCATGTATCTAGATGATATATTGGTGTTTAGCAAGGGTAGGGGGGAACACTTGAGACATTTAGCATTGGTGATGAGGAGGCTGCAGCAAGAGAAGTTTTTAATCAATTTGAAAAATTCCTCTTTCTTAAAGACAAATCTCATATATTTGGGTTTTGTTATTTCTTCAAATGAGTTGAAGATGGACCCCAAAAAGGTGAAAGCGATCAAAGAATGATCGTCACCAAGGAATATCTTTGAGGTAAGAAGCTTCCATGAGTTAGCAATTTTTTATCGGAAGTTCATCATAAATTTTAGCGGGATTAGTGCTCAGATGATGGATATGGTGAAGAAAAGACACAAGTATTTCAAATGGAAAAAAGAGGCTGAGAGGAGCTTCAACATATTGAAGGAAAATATAACTAAAGGACCGATTCTAGTTCTACCGGATTTCGGAAAGACATTTTAGGTAATATGCGATATGAGTAGAGTTGCAATTGGAGCGGTCTTAAGGCAGGACAACAAAATTGTTGTGTATTTCAGTGAGAAGTTGAGTGAGGCCAAGAAGAAATACTCCACATATGACAAAGAGTTCTATGCCATAATCCAAGCATTGAATAAATGGAGACATTATCTCGTACTGAAGGAGTTTGTTTTGTATAGCGATAATCATGTTTTGCAATTCATAACCAGACAGGAGAAAATAAACCAGAAACATGCTAAGTGGATAGAGTTTATGAAAAAATTCACATTTGTCATTAAACACATTTATGAAAATGCTAACAAAGTTTTTGATGCATTGAGCAGGAGAATTTTGATTTTGCAGGAATTTCAAGTCAAGACCTTGGGGTTTGATGACCTTAAGGAAATGTACCCTAGCGATCCAGATTTTGGAGAGGCATATGAAGCATGTGCGAATCTTGTGCTCAGAGACACAAGCCAGTGGGCCAAATAATTGATTCAGGATGGGTTTTTGTTCAAAGGATGCTAGTTGTGCATACCGAGATGCTCGATGAGAGAAAATTTGTTGAAGAAAAAGCACAACGGAGGTCTATCTGGAAACTTCGGCCATGACAAAACATTTTCTCAATTAGCCAGTTCATATTATTGGCTATGTATGAGAGCGAAGGTGAATAAATTTGTGAATAAATGCAAGATTTGTCAGTATGCCAAGGGGAAGAAACAGAACACTAGATTGTATCAACCATTGCCTATTCCAGAGAGGCCTTGGGATGTGATAAGCATGGATTTTGTGTTGGGATTTCCAAGGAAACAAAGAGGAAGTGGTTCCATATTTGTTGTGGTGGATAGATTTTAAAAAATGGCACACTTTATCCCATGCCAAAAGACCAGTGATGCAACACATGTTGCGAATTTATTTTTAGAGAAGTTGTGAGACTCCAGAGATTGCCCCGTAGTATAGTTTCAGACATGGATACCAAATTTGTTGGTCATTTCTGGAGGACGTTGTGGAGCAATTTGGGGAGAGAGCTATCTTTCAGTTCTACATATCATCCACAGACAGATGGATAGACCAAAGTGGTGAATAGAATCTTAGGAGATTTGCTGAGGAGTTTGGTCACTAAACACCATAGTCAGTGGGATCAAATTCTAGCACAATCCTAGTTTGCATATAATGACTAAGTGAACAGGATCACTGGGAAGAGTCCATTTCAAATAGTTTATGGGATGAACTCGAGAGGAGTTTCAAAATTAAGAGATCTGAAGCAAGGTGAGATTAGGAGCGCGAGAGTTGAATATTTCGCTTCAAAGATGCAGGAACTTCACAATCAGATCAAGGAGAATTTAAAGAAAAGAAGTAGTGAGTACAAGAGCAGAGCCGATCAACACAGGAGGAAGATTGAATTTGAAGTTGGAGATCAAGTTCTAGCACATCTAAGAAAGGAAAGATTCCAGAGAGGGACATATAACAAGTTGAATTTGAAAAATATAGGTCCATGTAAAATCTTCAGAAATTTTAGCGAGAATTGTTATAAGTTAGAGTTTCCATAAGATGTGGGTATCTCTCCCATATTCAATATCGTAGACCTGTATATTTACAGGGAATATGGAACCAAAAGAGTTGAAGATAAAAGAAAGATTCAGTGGGAGAAACAAATGTCTGTAGCGGAGAAGTCACGAATGGAAAAGATCATATATCAAAGAATTGGTAAGAAGACCAAAAGAAAGACATATTTTGAATACTTGGTGAAATTGAAAGGACAAGCAACAAAAGATGCCAGCTGGGCTAATGAAACAGAGATCCACAAGCATGGAAAATCGGTGCAGGAGCTCATGGACATGAGTCCATGAATTTTTCAGCCAAGGGAGTATGATCCAAGAGCATCGCCATCAAAGCACAAGCGTGGAGGACAACTGGGTGAACTAGCACACATTTTGAAATATTTTGAATTTCAAACTGATCAATGTATTAATGAGATACCTGAAAAAACTTTTTGAGTTATGAATGTCTTTAAATGTTTGAAGGTTGAGCCATCACGAAAGATGATGGGGGAATGTATTTTTTTTTATTGATCGGATTGCGGTATAGATTTGGAGCTTGCTCTCTTATCTTTCTGATGCAATATTTATTGTAATAGGTTTTAAGTAGTTGATATCATTTAATTCCATTTAAGTTAGCGTAGAGTAGTTAAAGGGAATGCTCGAAGAGTGCCTCTTTATATAAAGATTTGTAATATTGCCCAATGAGGGTTGTTGATGGTTGTTGATGGTTGTCAACTATTGTTGATGATCATACTTGTTGTGGAGAAAGGATAACCGAGCAGCATGTGAATCTATATTGTATAGATTAAGGAGTAGTGAAGAACAGTGTATGTATGTAAGTTTCATTTGGATAAATATAACATAGATATATTTTCCCAAATTCGTATGGGTATGTGTCGATCTGAATGAATGGTAGAGTTTATGTTATTTTTCTGAATTCCTTATTATTTATGTTCTTGAATCCATGACTACATTTTTTTTGTTGAATGCATTATTCATTGTGAGGAGTAGATAAGTTTCAATCGTTTCTCTTCATTAAGCAAGTGTGAGGTGTGCATAGTGTCTGCAAGGAGTGCACGACTGAGTCTCCTTCAAATCAAAAGATCAGAAGAGATAGTGAAACTCATACGTTTCCAAGGAGTGCATTGGTGTCCGCAAGGAGTGCGTGACAAATTTTTCAGACTCTAAATCTCATGAAGGATAGCGTGATTTAGTCATGAGCGATAGAAGCGGTTGGAGAACCCTCGCAAGGAGTGAAAAATCATTCAAAAAGTAATGAGTGTGGATGAAAGTATGTTGCAAAGTGTGCATAGGCCGAGAATTCGATTAAGGGTCGGAGAGATTGTTCAACGGAAAATCAAGAAGGAAATATCAGGAGGGAGAGTGACAAAAATC
>JZKD02S0106478.1:315824-329329 GCA_000966675.3 Picea glauca | reverse complement strand
CCTTCTTTTTATCATTTTCATTCTCTGAGTATGTGGGTGATCCATCTTGACTCCTTGGTCTTGAAGGTTCATTGAATTTTTTTGTCATTCTTCCAAATTTTCTTTATATTCATAGATCATCGCATTGTGTTCTATTTTTATCCTGTGAAGATTCTTTATCGTCACACTCTTCTTGTGTATACTAGGGTGATGACGTCGCACTATGACTTGCTGACAACCTTTGACAATCCTACATCATCGCATTGTACCTTTCTGCAGCCTGCGACGATTCGTGTAGGAATTGTTGGAGTGACTGTCAATTTTCTTTTCTTTGCCCAAATTTTTCTTCATTGCCTAGAATGAGCTTTTATCTTTGGTGAATGATTGGTTTACATATTTTAAGCCTGGATTTGATTGAATTTTAGGTACTGAGAGTCTTCATTTGTAAATTTCATCTTTTATTTCTTATTGCAAGGGTATAATCTCAAGGCTTTGTTCCTGAGTTCTTGTTTAATAATTAGTTCTTGATTTCTTTTGAGTTTTGGATTGATTTTAAGTTTTGGATTGTTGTCGATTAAGAAAAAAAAAAATTCATTCAAAAAAATTAATTTCTTATCTTTCTTTTTTGTTTGCATTGTGAGTTTGATTTGGGAAATAGTGTTGAGAGTGCAATAGTATTCTTAGACCATTCCTTATTTTTTGGATTATGTCTATATTCTAATTTGAAAAGGAAAGGACTGAATTTTATTCTTCTTTTTAGTAGTCTTTTTCATAAAAAAAAATCATTCAAATATTTGTTGAAAAGAGAAAATTGGAAGATTTAGTACATTTTGATTGTTTGGAATCCATATCATTCAAAGATTGATAAATTGTGCTTTGTATATTTTGTATTCTAGAAAGAGAATCCTTCTCCATATTGTAATTAGAGCTCATTGAATGAAACGATTGAATTTCATCTCTTCTTGCATCTTATTGGGTCAAGGTCAAACACATCATCAGTTTCACTTGTATTTCTCTTTTGAGTAAACAACAATCTTTAAAAGACAACGTAATTTTAAAATCTATTAGAAAATTTAATTTTCTAGAAGTTTTATACACCAACATTAGCTAGGATAGCGCTTTGGAATAGGTTTTAAGGAAAAATATCCAAAGCATCAAAACAAACAATAGTATCTTGTGATAGGGAGAGTACAAATCCACTTGCTACATTATGTCCTAGGAATCTCTTCTAACACAAGGGTCAATCATGAGGTCGCATTAGGGTTGACAAAGTTACTCACCCTACTTTGTTGGTCTTAGTGTAGAGATTGTGTGTATTATTGGGGGTCACTTGAGAAGCAAATCTTATGGGGACCTTCTCGAGTTGATTTCGGGCTTAGATACCCTGCCCTTGCACATGGATTGGACTTTCAACTGCTTTCCCATGAATCATTGTCATAATTGATAGCCTTAGTGGCCTAAGTCTTTAGAGTCTTTACACGAGGTGATTGTGGAGGGGCAAGTCTTCATGGTACCTAGAATCAACGTTGGCCAAACTCACTCAGGCTCCTTGGAGGGTATACCCACACTTATGTGTGGGATCTTGCACCAGGGTGTAAGTTTGTTAAGTAGGTCATCAACATAACTTTCCACCTGCTTTATCCCGACCCCTTCTTATATTTATTTCACGACGTTGGATTTCATCACCAACTAGTGACTTTCAAATAAGAAGGTTTGTTTGTGTGTTTGATATATAGATTTTATTAGTGAGTGTTGTTTATTTCTCTATTTTTCCATATCTTTCTTTAATTATTTATTTGGCTCGGCCAACATCATCCCTGTCCATTCATGTAGGATGCAAGGGTTACCTTCGAAAGATCCAAAATAATATACTCCTTTGCTTCCTAACTCACCAAAGGGTTCTCTTGAAGGTGCAGCCAATAACGACACAACTTTGAGATTTGAAGTTATACTTCATTGGAGGAATCCATACTTCCTGTAAATTCATTATTGAGTGTTGTACAAGATCCGCTTTTGCTTCAGATAAATTCATCGGTAGAAGTTGTTGCTGAAGATTATACTAGAATACCTACTTGACCTCACACATATTCTGGTGTAGACGATCCACTCTTTTAGAGTGAATCATTTAGAACTTTCGTTCATACTACTGGAACTTTTAATCCTATCTCTTTTGGCCCTTTTAGTTCTCTTTGGAGGACCTCTTCGGGACACGATATTTTTGAAAAACTAGGAATCAACCACCTATGCCAGAGGACCTCTAATCGACCTATGTAATCACATATATGTGACTTCCACAACTTATATAGTACCCTTGGATCATTTTACTAGCACAACTAGTAATGTTGTCATAGTATCAGACCAATTGTTGGTTGGTTCTCATATAATTCTTCGTCTCCATCTCTCTAGCTATACCATGGTCCCAAAAAGTTATGCATTTTTCTGTCGGAAGTGCATTAATCACTCAATATCCTATTGGAAAACTAATTTCGCTTAGATCAAATCCATCACTTCCACTAGGGATCATGCTCTGAATACTTCTATTTCTAATCCTGCCCAAAATCCAGCCGGAGGGACTAATAGTTTTGTTCCTCCTAGGTATAATGTTCCTAGTATTTTTGTTCCTACACCTACCCAAGATCTCTCTGGGGGGCCTAGAATTACTCATCCACCTTCACGTGGAGGATCTAATCATCATGGCCCCAGTAGATCCAAAAAATTTGGAGTCATAAGTCATTATGTCACTTCAGGTTTTCAAATTCCTGTTGGAGGTCAACCTCAAGTTGGGGGGCCATCTCAAGTTGGGGGGAAACCTTAAATTTTTGGGAAACCTCAAGTTGGGGGTCATAACCTAGTGTACGGGAAGTATACCCATGGATTATAGTCTCAACCTTGGAACATTTCCTTTCCAAGGCAATCAACAACCGCTTGGGGGGAAACCTACTCAAGTACCTACTCAAGTTAATTTTTTTGTACCCCCTAATCTCAGGAAACCATATCTAGGTTCTATGAATCCTACTCGGGGTCAAGGTTTTCAGTCTAATGCTCCTTCCCAAGAAATCTTACCCAATTAACCAACCCAAGTTGGCCTTTTGAATGAAAACCCTCCACCACTGAATTTGAAAGGACCCTCTAACTATCTATAGACTCCTTATGGTGCTACTACTATACCTATGGGAATACCACCTCAAAATTACCAGTTTCCTCAAGTGAAAGATGTCGTTTCTTTCTACTTTGGATTTACTGGATTTATCTAGGATTATGAACAATCCTATCTTGAATTCTCCTTATTGGTAAGTCATACATGCCAAGTTACCATCAAACATTCCTATGTTTGACGAACAATCAGGGGAAGACCCAAATAATCACATCATGAATTTCCATGTTTGGTGTTCATCCAACTCCTTAATGGATGAATCCATTATATTACATATTTTCCAATGAACTTTAATGGGTTCAAAAGCCAAATGGTATATTGAGTTTCCAAGAGGATTCTCTAATGACTTCAAAACCTTAGCTATGGATTTTTTAACGCATTACCAGATACCGATCCAATATGAAGCAGGAACCAAAATTTTGAGCTCATTTAAACAATCCTCATCTACTCACATTTATAATCATATTCATGAGTGGAGGAGGAGAAGAATTTTAATTAAAGTTCCCTTTCTTGATCAACTATTGGTTGAGTGGTTTACCAAGTCACTCATTCATCCTATATCCCGTTATGTTTCCATGGGTGGTGTTGTCACTGAAGAACATGCAATCATTCGTGCTCGATATTTGGATATCATTTATTCACAAACAAACACATTATAAATGACTTGATCCCTGATGCTCCTCGCTCATCTACAAATGAAACCCCAACACCTACAGTAGCTTCTCCTGTTTTTGATGGCATGATTGGAACGTTTCACACTACGACTTAGTCTAAACAAGCTAGTCATTCCAATTACAAGTCTACTACTGCTAATGTACAAAACACTCCTCCTTTGAATCCTTCTCCTGATAAATATTTGAAGGTTAATTTGGTTCAATCTAGACTTACCGGTAAAAATCAAAATAAAAAGAAAGGGAAGGGTAAGAATAAAGAGGACAAAAATAATGATCAACAATCTGATAAACGCAAGACTCAACTTAGTGATGGAAAATAAATTTCAAACCTCGTTATCCTTGTCTTGTTTGTGGTGAGGATCATTATACGAAAGATTTTCCATGACGTGTTGAGGTTACTAAGTTCTTGCAAGGGACCGGGACACCTCCTACACCGTTCATTTTGTCACACCTTTTCCTTCTCAGCAGCAGGACCAATTGGTCATTCATGACCAACCTTCTCCCTCTACCAAAACTTATGTACTTATGTGTACTGGTGACCCCAAGAAGAATGAAGTTGCAGTCACTACTCAAGCCAAAGATAATTCTCCTTCGAAAGAGAAAGTTGATGATTCACCACCTCCATTGTGTTGAGGAAAATATATGAATTTATCTTACTCAAGAATTTTTTAATATTGCATGGCTAAGGCAAGATATCTGGGAATGTTACCCTATGTTTATAGCCTCAAAAAGTGTTTCCCAATCCACAAGTATTAATTACAAGAGCTTAGGTTGATTTTTTGAATAAAAGATTGTTGCAAAATATATCATTTTATACAATTTTTTGAATATATCATATTGCAAAAGTAAATGAGGAGATCAAAAGAAAAATACCAAGTCATATATTAACACATATGAGACATAATAGAAAATGTTTTATTTCATTCCAAGAAATCAAAAGAATAGTTCTCTTTACAAATATCCCTATGGTAGACATGGACTAAGGTCAAACTTAGATATCCCCGATGAAAACCATACAAAAGGACTATGACAAGAAGTAAAAACTAAACTTTAAAGTAAGGATCATCTTGCTACAGATTGCTTCCCACTTGACTCTACACAAAATCCTTTATCAGTCATGAAATTTAATTCATAAACAGACAAGTCTACACATACTATCAAACATAGATCAACACTTCTGAAAGAAAGCATCTAAATGATATGATTCAACTTTGAACCTTGTTGTCTACAATAGGACCCTGTTGTCGTAAAAGAGAATTAGGCTTTTAATAAATTGAATAATGAATGAAAAATGCACTATCTCAATAAAACCCAAGAGAAAACCTTAGTATGCTTTATCCTTCTATTCTCCACTTGTTCTTCCTTCTCATTTGGATTTTATTCATTCCAAATTAGTTGAAGTAGTTCAACTACCTCATTTAGTCAATTTAACTAAGACTCAACTAACTTTTAGTTTAGGGGAATAATTAATAATAATAATAATAAAGGGTCTTTTATTAAATAATAACTAGTAGGTGGGACCCCTTGCGACTCCCTTTAATTTCTTAACAAAAATAAATATAATAGACAATCAATCAAACACATCCCTCCTTGTGGCTCCCATAATCATTTCGACAATTTGAAATTTAAATATCAGTGATATTTAAAATTATATCTGGAAAATATCCCAAACTAGTTTGTTGTCCAAAACATTCAGCAGTCCACTGTCCTCAATAAAAAAATAATAAAACATAATAAAAAAAATTATTTTCCACTTTCAGAGGCAATTTTTCCTTTGTTGTTGCTATCCCCTTTTGACTTCCTTGAATTAGCCTTAGCTTTTGTATAACCTTGAGGCATGATATCACTCATGACATCGGAACAATCATCTCTCAAGTGCATACGGGATGATATGGACTTGGTTGAATCACTTGAAAGAGAGGACGGGGAAGAAATAACTTTTGCTTTATCATGCATATGGTAGGCTTTGGTTTTGAGTCTTTTTCTTGCATGGAAGGACTGTATTGGTGAGTGTGCAGGGGCAATCTGAACATTTGGTTTAACATGTGGAGGAGGAGGAGGTAAAGACAAATTTGGCTAGCTATGATGGTGGGAGACTTTTGGGTCAACAATCTCCTGCCATCTATCATTCTCGGAAAATTTAGGTTGCAAAGAAACATGAGGGGGCATAGGAATACCAGGTACATGTTGGGTCTGGAAGGGAGGCCTTTCTGGCCTAGGATGGACTATCCCTTGTCCAATCCAATTGAAAAATCCATCTTGAAATAGTTGGCTTAACTCTGGAGGATCGACATCAAAATGTATTGAGAATCTGGGCCTTCTTGGCCCTCTATTCAAGTTCCCTCTACCCCTATTATTTTGGTCATGACTTCCTCTGCTCAAGAAGCTCATCTTGTATGCAACAATTATTAGCAACTAGCTTCTTAATTAGACCATACATGACATTCTCTTAATATGAAAAAACATTTGGCTCAATAATCACATCAGACCCATGCAATCCAATCCATAAAATTCATTTAATAATTGTCAATGAGCAGGGGGTGAAGTAGGGTTTAGGGGTATTCGAGGGGATTGTATTAAGCGAAAAAGTGATATCATGATTGGGAGTAAGAACACGATTATTGATCGACACAATTAATTGTGCAACAAAAGCAAAACATATCAGCTGTCATATATCTCTATGTTATTTTTTATCGTTGTTATACAAATTTTTAATTTAATTTTAGTGAATAAGGCGTGTAAAATGAATTTGGGATTGTGAGGAGATTTGTAATGGAAAAAAATTGAAAAAAATGAGAGGGAATTAGATGGATATTGTTCATAAAATCAATTAAATCAATCAACTATCATAACTTTGTTCCAAATTTAATCCAAAAAGAATCTACTTCCAAGACCAAAACATTCACTCTTTCTCAATTACATATAAACTGCTTGTTGCCTCAATAATAATTAAATTTGCTAGAAATATTAAATTAATAACAATCTATGTATTATAACGTATGCAACATTTCTAATTCAACAGTATTGTATATACTAGTGATGATCTCTTTCCTTTTAAAAAAAAACAAGACATGCACAACACTCTCTGTTGTTTATGCCCAACATTCATCTCTGGTAGTGAAACAATAATACTCCATGATAAACAATCAACAATCATTGTCCTCCAATAAAACATTGGCCCTGATCTAATATACAAATTTTCCTTTTAAATCATAGATAGACCTAAGAGCATGTGCGAGGGACTAATCATAACACAAGGTATTCAATCATATAATTGCTTGAATCGACAACAACAGTCAACCCCAAAACATAACCCCAAGCTTGATCTCTGTGTTCATTAGTATATATAGTCTTCTTCTTTTTTAAAATGATAGTTTGCACAATGATTCCAATAGAACCATATCATGTATGAAGCAAAAATAACTAAATTGACACACAAGGACCTCTTTTAACTTTCTAGAACCCTGATTAGGCTTGGTGAAACTCACACAGGCGTCTTCTTTATCTTTAAATGAAATCGAGATAATGTTGGGATTAAGCACATTAATCAAGAACATAAACAAATAGATGGATAGTTATCGGTTGTATGTAATCCTACATTTCTTTTTGTTTGAACAAATTCATCATAGAGAGGACACACAGTGATTGACTAAGAGAAGGGAGCCCGTGTCTTTAACATTTCCACCATTCATTAAATTGATAACCCAAAACTTGACAAACCCCAAAAGGTGCCCAAGGAGGTAGAGACAAGTCAGAGTCCAAGTCAGGATTTTTAAAAATTAAATGAAGAGAGGCAATGAAAGACCGTTTTTATTTTTTAAGAACAAAAAGAGATGGCGTTCTTCCATATACTCATATCCATTTTACCATCGATTAACAACCACAGGCCATAATACAATTTTTAAAAAGAAAAAGTAGTGAGCCATGCTCCCTTTTTAAAAAAACATAGTCCTTCGACTTATAGATCCAAGATATTGATAGAATTGTAAGTGAATTCTTGAGTGAAGAATAAAGTCATTCGAGCTAACCAATCCAGACACACACAGATGTCACTAACACTTTTTTGTAGAGAGGGTTAATTAAAAAATTGATGGATACTCGAAACCACATAGGGATAATGCTTCTTTCCAACAACCGTGAAGTCAAACAACTTTCGAAAACAATTGACAGAGAGGACACATAAAGTCATTATTATAGAAGGGATGAGAGGAGTGGTGTGTGGAAACTCTTCACACTCGTATCCATCAAAACATACACAGGTCTACATTAATATTTGGGGCCAACCAAGACTGGACTTTTGGAAATCTTCTAGCGAAAAGAAAGTAAGGAACAAGCCATCAATAGTAGCTCGAGGTTTAGACAAAGAAACACACTAATTTGCGACAGTGGCTCCGTAATTGGATAAAGATTAGGAAAATGAATGAGAGAGAAACGAGTTGACAACTGCTTAAATACAACTGGTGTTAAAAAACCTTCAACCATCAAAAAAAATATCTTCATTGCACCAATATCACCATTGTTTCACAGAGAAGAATCATAAAAAAGCAATATGACCCATAAATAACCAATGTTCACCCATTAATTTGTTTGAAAATGTCAATATTTTGCAGTATTCATAGAGATCCCATAATGAAATACTTCCACACAGTAAAAAAAAATCAAGAAAACACAGAATCCATGTAGTCTTGAGCCACCTTCTGATTCATAAAAAAGAGAGTCCATCACGGATGAAAAGCTAAGAGCCATACCTGTGAGTAAATTGCTTCAATGACGAATTGGTAGAGTTTTCTACTTCCAATCCTGAAAACACCGAGCCTTCACAACTAACAGAGAAACAATGCAACAATGCTAGGGTGGCAGGCTCAAGGGAGGTTTGGAGTGACGTGCAGTAAATGCACGTCACTTCCTTACCTGGCCCTACTCAATTCCATGCACAAGTCATCCCACTAACGTAACATTCACCACTGATATCAAACCATAACCAATGCCAAAATTCGATGCAATATCCATAATAAGATTTGATACCGTATCTATTGCATAGTGCGCCACCCGAGATATATCACATCTATACATTAACCTCTTTCCATAACTCCATACAATAATCATATATTAACGTTACCATATGTGCCTCCATTCAACTTTTAATAAAAATTGCATAGTCCTTTAACCAAACCATAATATAATAGTTAGGTCCAACACTTGTATTCATGTCTTGAAGTTTATATGTAGTGTTTTTTCATGGCCTTAGGATTAACACATAGTTCCCTTTCCTTGTTTCGAGCTAGCTCTCATTTAATAATCCTTTGCATAATCATATGTGCATAAGTGATCAATATATGAATTAGAAATCAAGTTTATAACATAACATGACATACAACATGTGACCATCATGATCCTCATGACCTTAGGACAACCATGTATCGTAAGTAAATATCAACATCATTTATCCACAATGCATCAACCACCCATTTATCACATCAAATGAAACCAGGATTGCATCAAAAAAATGTAGGACTTTGTATGCAACATCGTAATAATAACAACATATGAGAGTAACATGTCTATAATTTCTTCTCTAGTCTACAAGGGGGTCCCACATACTAATATTATATTATTATCATAATTAAATAATAGCGCATTAGCAATGCTTTGCAGACGGAATACATCGTTTCATTTTTAATCGTCAACAATTGGCAACTCCTTAGGGAAATTTGTTTCCAACAGATTAAGAACTCAGAGTGTCTAGTTTTTGCAGAATAGTAACATTAGATCAAGAAGATATACATCAAAATGATTATGCAATAGGGGGAAGTGAGTGGATTTAAGGGAAAAATGATTGGGAATTTGGGAATAACTCATGGAAAGTGTTAAGTATGAGGGGGTTTATCCCTGTAAGAATAATCATTCAATTAATCATAGTATATTGTTCTTGACTTCAAGGATAAAAAAATTCTGATATGCTCTTTCGAATATTGGAATGGATGGAAGAAAAGGAAGGAAGAAGAGGGATAAAACCAACTATCTTATAAAACAATAGTTGAAGCATATAACAATTTCAAAGAGGCTTTCAAGGGGAACATCATGACGGTTGTGAAACATGATTGTTATTGATTAACAATACTTTGCAGAATGGTGTTGTTGTGGAAAAACTGATCCAAGATTTTATTTTGACAAGAAATGAAGTCAAATAAAACAAAATGGCAAGGAAATTCATAACAAAAATGAAACAACAAAAATGGAATAAGAAGAAATGAAACAATAGAAATGTAGAATCAAAGCATAAAAAACAAACTATAATACAGAAAAAAATCCATACATCGTTAAAACTTTTAATTTGGTTCCACGTAGTGTTTTAAGTGGGAACCGTTAGTGCTATAGGGAAACAATCGCTTTTGTAAGTCCTTTAGGATGTAAGAATTTTCATCCAGGACAAACACGATCTTAAAATGACCCAACCATATTTTTTGGAACTTTGAATGCCTTCCTCTATCAACATGAGTTGAATCCCACAACAATACCTTCTCATTGACTTTAAATTTGATAGCCTTGACACTTTTGTTGAAATATCTTTTAACAGTATGATGTCTCCTCTGTATATTATCCAAGGAAAATATCATTTTCTCCTCTAAAGCCAAAAGTGCATTGATTCTTTGAGAAACATCATAAGAATTTAATTCTTAAACCTATAGCATTAACCTTAGAGAGGAAAGTTCTAGCTCAGTAGGAAGAATGGCTTCTTGACCATAAATAAGCTAGAAAGGAGTGCAAATAGTGCTCACCTTGGTAGTAGTGTAATCTTCTCAAAGGGCGTAAGTGAGGAGAGTGTTCCATTGATGAGGGTTATCTTCAATGAGCCTCTTCATAATTCTTACCAGATTCTTGTTGGTAGACTCGGTCTTCCCATTACCTTGGGGATAATAAGCCAATGAGGTAAAATGTTTAATCCCCAATTTAGCTAAAAACTGGGTCAGTTTAGCAGCAATAAAGGAGGGACCATTATCTGTAATAATTTCCAAAGTCCAAATCTAGAAAAAATATTATTTTCAAGAAAATAAATCACCTGCTCATCCTGCGAATGCTTAAGCGGGACAACTTCAGCCCATTTCGTAAAATAGTTTGTAGTTGTCAAGATAAAAACTTGCCCTACTGAATATGGAGGATTAATAGGACCAGTAAAGTCCAAACCCCATTTTGAAAAAGGAAGGTCAGGGAGAACAGGTTGTAAAGGCATAGCAGAAATGCGCTCTTTCCCAACAATATTTTGGCACTTGTCACATGATCTTAAAAAATTACAAGAAGCATGAAAGATTGAAAGCCAATAGTACGCTTTCCTGATAATGTTAAAAGAAATGGTTTTAACAGAAAAGCGACCTCCTACATGACTAAAATAATTCTAAGAATCATGAGTCTCTTGCAAGAATTTATGTGCTTCCACATTATTCACATGACGAAGTAACATACCATCGATAAATATTTTAAGCAAGAAGTCTCCTATAACGACGTATCTAGCAGATTCGAGGCAGAGCTTTCTTCTTTGATGAGTGTCTAATTTATCGTGACATATTTGATTTTGAAGGTAATATAACAAATCTTTATACCAATGATGCTCAAACATATGAAGGATTTGATTGTCAGTGTAAAACAATGTTGATAGAGAGTTATATTGTTCATCAATGTCTTCACTCATTTCAACATGTTGAGCTAAGTGAAGGGCTAAGTCATGTCCCTTGATAGTTTTTGAAGTCATGATAGTTAGATCATGCTCCTGAACCTTGGAAAGATAATGTGAAGTCTTTCCTGAAAGATAAGTCCATGAGAGTAAAAAATTGACAGTAGGTAAAGGGACTTTTACCAGTGTATGCTTACCTAAGATGAAGTGGATAAATTTGTCAACAACTTTAACAAGAGAGAAATCATGCTTTTAAATAAAATAATATTTAAAATCATCATCTGAAAAGATTTGACTCATGTAAGCCATTGTTTTTTCATTACCTTTGTCATCTCATTGCAGGAGGATAGCATAAATTGATTCCTCTGTGGCATTAGTATATATCATAAATTATTTCTCAAAATATGACTTTGCCAAACCCGGTGCAAAATTGATTGCCTTCTTGATCCCTACGAAATCATTTTTGACATCATCTATCCAAGAAAAGGAACGATATTGCTTAAGAAGATTGTGAATTGGCTTGACCATTACATCAAAATCATGAACAAACTATGGACAAAGTTAATAAGACCCATAAAGGCTTGAACCTCCTTCTTGGAAGTAGGAGCAGGAAGATTTAGGATAGAAACAACCCTTTCAGGATCAACGCTTATTCTTGAATATGAGACAATGTGTCCAAGGAGCTTCCCCTTGGTAACGCTGAAAATAGACTTAGAGGGATTTAAAGAAATGTCAAATTTCCTGCATCGCATGAGAATCTTTCTGAGATTACCAAAATGATCTGATTGGTTTTTAGAACACACAGTTAAGTCATCAAGATAAATTTGAAAATTTTACCGATCAAATCATCAAAATCTATTTGCATAGATATTTGAAAAGTAGCACTCGCATTAGATAAGACAAAAGGCATATTTTCATAAGGAAAATTTCCCCAACGAGTAATAAAAGTGGTTTTAAATTTATCTTCCCCTTTCACCTTGATTTGATTATAACCTGAAAAATCGTCAAGTAAGGACATCATTTGTGACCCTACAACTTGCTGCAAAATCATTTCAATATTAGGGAGAGAAAAATGGTCTTTAATGCTGACCTTATTTAATGTACGAAAATCAACGCATAATCTGATCTGAATTATTTCTTTCCGAACGTGAAACAAATTAGAAACCCACTCAGAATACTTAACAAGGAAGATTATTCCAACGTTCAAGAGTTTTTCCAACTCCTTCCGAATAGTTTCTTCTAGTGAAGGGTTAATGGGTGTGTGTTTTTTCCTAACTGGTTTTATGCCTTCCTTGATAGGGATGGAATGTTGTATAATAGTAGGATCAAAACCACAAATATCCTCATAAGACCAAGTAAACAAATCTTGAAATTCACCAAGGAACTTAGTGAACTTCAATTTTTCTTCATTAGAACATCGGGCACCTATTTTAACGTTCTTTAGAGACTCGAGTGTTCCAATGTTCAAGGAAATGGTTTCACCCACTTTCCTTTTCGACTCCTCTTCTTTATGTTTTTCTTTGTTGCCTACAGCACTTGATGAAAATGAACTTTCTAGAGGAGTCAATCCTTTAGGAATTTTGTTATCTTCCATTGATATAATTTCCTTAGGCTTATAAGGTTCATTTTGGATGAAATCATAGATTCTCTAATCACTAGGGAATACCTACCATGACTCTATATTGTCATGGATATGTGAACGATTCAAAAATGGAAAGGTGCAATTAGGTCTTTGTGGAAGAATTTGTTGAGTAGGAGAGGATGCAAAAATAGCTAACCTTTCAACCATTGAATTCAATTCCCTTCTAACATGAGTGATGTTGAAAGATAGAAAGTTTGAGATAAGTGCCCAAACATTTTTGGTGTAATGTTTCATTAACTTGTTGCTGGGAGAATATATCTTACGTACACGGTTTGTAACAGCCCTAGTAGAATATATGTTTAGGAATTATTAAGTAAAAATTAATTAGGGGATTAATTGTCTTAACATGGTTTTAACTAAACAAAGATTGGCATAATAATACTAATT
>JZKD02S0106478.1:283635-307595 GCA_000966675.3 Picea glauca | reverse complement strand
AAAATATTAATAAATTATATTGTTTAAATTAAAAAGGTTACGTATACGGAAGGGATAAGGGGCATTAATAAATGGATAGGGGAACATTAATAAATTGGATAAGGGGCATTAACTATGTGGATAAGGGACTGAATGCAGGGATAAGGAAATAAATGAGGAGAAAGGGTGATGAAGGAGGATATGGGCGGAGGAGGTTACGGAGGAAGGGGATCATTCTACGGGGAATTTTATTTTGGAGGGTTCTCTTGGATTTGCACAGGGAGATGAGAGATTGAGTTCTGTAGTCGGATTGGATCAGTATAGGGGGCATCGGTTTGCTAGAGGTTTTGGGCATGGGGGCCAGGATATCCATAGGATATCCTAGAGCTAGGAAGTTGTCCTAGTTGGTAGGGTGGAACAAGGTTTGGGCAGTGTTGACACAGTTTAACAATGAACAACAAGACAAGCAGAGGGTTAGCATCATACCAAGGTATGTTAATTTATGTATTTGTTTTATGAAATTTAAGGAATATGATGTGTTATGAGGCTTTCCATAAGCTATTATGTTTATCTCAATAAATTTATATGTTCTGGTGATTAATTTATTTGTGCAATTGAAATGATTTATATCAAATTTTTTTTAATTACAAGTCACTACAAGGTTTACAACAAGTTCAGAATCCCCAAAAACTGTAAGGTGACCACAACCTAGATTATAGACATTCTCAATGCCTAGCAGTAACACTTCAAATTCAGTGACATTGTTTGTGCCAACAAAATCTAACCTATAGTAAAAGTTATGAATTTTACCCACACGAGAGTACAAGATAATACCAACTGTCTTTCCTTCATTGGAGCATGAACCATCAAAGTGCATATGCCACGTCCCATCCTCTATGTCGATTTGTTCCAAGGCAGTGTTTTCCTCATCGGAAAAGATGGAATACACTCCTAGGTCCTCCTCGATATAATTCACATTAGGCTATGGGATGCTTTCTATGTAAGGTGAAATTATCCCCTCCCTTAAGAATATGGTTTTTTTACTGTTCTGAGGAACGGATAAGTGTGTATCGTCAAGAGAAAGGTATCCACCTATCAAAGCTTTCCAATCTCTTCCTAATATGATTGAGTAATTATGATGTAGGAGAATCACTCCACATCATCAAGCGCAAGCCAACCAACACACCCAGCACGTGTTCAATGGAGAGGAGAGCCGCAACCCTCTAACTTTCAAAATTTCAAATTTGAATTTAATGTATTAAATGTTTGTAAGGTCGGTAGAGTGAAAGCCATGCCTTCAAGCATGATGTAGTTGGTGTCACCTTAATGGTTGACAGGTTTATGGGGATCTAGATCCAATTCAGATTAGATGGCCCATTCAATGTAATTGAATGTAATTTAATGAGATTTGGTGAGGATGGAGGGAAGAGCTCGAGGAGCCCCTCTTTGTATCTAGATTAAAGGGGGAAGAGAAGAGAGGAAGAGTGGAATAGAGAATAGGTTAGAGAGTAGAGGAAGTCGCGACTCTGTTGCAGTCCGAGCTCACATTGTAAAGAGGCATTTCATATTAATACAATCAGAGCAGTTTTTCCTACATGTTATTCTGTGTAGATGAATGTCTTTATGTGTTTATGATATGTTGTAGATGTATGTTAGATGTGCATTTGTAGGGATAGATAGATTTTTCTATTTGTTGGTTCTTTGATTCTAGGTCTGGTTCTTTGTGGCTTCATGCAAGAGATTGCATGACAGAACATTGTGGGTTCTGTAAGCCAGTGTATAAAGTGCACTTCTGAATTTTGTGGAATTTAGACAAAGACGTTCCAGGAGGACGCACCAGAGGATGTATTATACCCAGGGAGAAACCTCAAGGTTGTTGAACACCTTGGAGGTAAGACTATGTAGAGGAAGGAATAGAGATAACAGAATCACTGAGGGTTCTGTGGAAGCTCTGCCAGGAGGGCATTGAGCAAGTGCATAGAGTGCACATAATAACTCTATTTTGAGTTCAGAGGAAGGAGAAGCATAATTGTTGAAAATTCTGTAAAGGCTCTGCGAGGAGGGCATTGAGCAAATGCACAGGATGCATTGAGGAGAACTCTATTTCGAGTTTGGTGAGAAGACAAAGTCACTGAAGATTCTGTAGAAGCTCTGCCAGGAGGGCATCAAGCGAGTGCAAGGAGTGCACCGAGAAGAACTCTCTTTCGAGTTCTGAGATAAGAGAAGTTTCATAGGAGGATACACTCAAAGGGTTACTGAACACCCTGTAGGCTCAACAAAGCGTGCTTGAGAAGGAAGTTTCCAGAGGGTACTTACATCCCTTCAAGGAGAGAAAGGGATAGAGACACTTTGAGGTCAGAGCCTCATATAAGCTCATAAGAGATAGCACCACTTCATGCAAAGGTTCTGCAATAGGTTGCAGAGTTTGAAGGAACCTTTGAGGTTCAGAGAAATAAATCTCAGGAGGAGGAATTCCTCTTAGAATATAGGCGGGAGCCAAGGTTATAGGCTTCGCAGTAGAGACAATGGCCAAGGCCTTTTGGAGCAAGAAATATTCCAAGGGAAAGAAAGAAGGCCATGCTCAAGATAGAGCACAATTGTTGTTAGATAAACTAGAGAGGCGATATGTGGGTCATTGAAGTCTACATCCAGACGCACGCAAGAAAGCACACAAGGAGGAGAAAGAGATCTGTGTTGTCAGATCTAGTGCAAAGGACCGATAGTCATCGGATCTGGAGGAAGTCACACACAGTTTAACCTCTGGGAGGTCACCCAGGAAAGGAGTTGTATGAACGGTGGAGATGCTTCATGGAGAAGTGAAAAATACCATGGACCGTCGGTCCATTTCGTGAATTCGGGTATCGAAAGATAGGAGACGGAGTTCTTTGCGCTATAAAACCGCAAATCGTGAAATCCATATTTGACCTGAACCACCGATCGAGGAGAAAGGAGAGCTATGATATTTGGTGCCTTGCTACATCATGTATCGGGGTTTTGGAGGGTGAAGGAGTTACACCTTGATCTCTAAAGTCGTGAAGTGTCGATTGCCGAGGGTTCATGCAAACACATGTCACATCCATTATATGGGGACCGCGTGGTTGACAGGTGGAGCAAACATAGAGTGAAAAGAAAAGGTGGAAGCAGGTGATAGGTGGTGGACACATGTCACCTTGGAAGGAGCCAACCCATTGCTGACCTTTCATGTCTTGGGGTCTCACAAAGGAGGAGCCTGAGGGTTCAACACTCCAACTCGTGAAGTTGTGAGTTGCAAGGGGTGCTAGAGTTATTCCCTAGTCAGCGGTCACTTATAAAGGTGCTAACAAGGAGGATCCATATCCATATCGCATCTCGGGTATCGGAGGTTTAAAGAAAGAGGGGTCGAGGTCTTCGACTCATGAACACGCGAGTTGAGAAAGGTTCTTGCGCTAAGGCTTAGTTGTGGTCACATGGAGACATAAGGCTCACACCTGGTGTTAAGTTGCGTAGGGTGGGTTTTCACGAAGGACCTATGGATCAGGTTCATGAGGTTCTGATAGGGATCCGAGGGAGTCGCTTTAGCTCGAGGAGAATTTAGAACAATCCTGTGCGGATCACGACCCGAGGCTCGGGGGTCTGCATTAGTTATGGTATTAGAGAAGGTTTTTGCCTGTATATTTTAGGCAAAAGAGGAAGCGAGGTGAAGAAGATCCTGTAGAAGACAGGTAAAAGGTGAAGGTTGTTACGGGACGCAACAGTCAAATGGTACAGTCAGGTGGAGTGTAGGAAAGGCTGGAAGCACTCACGGTTGCGGAGTGATAGCAACAAGTTTTCCAGGAGGGAAGATAGGAATAGGAAGATGGCTACTAAAGGCCATGGACACGGTGGAAAGAAGAACCATCAGTAGCAGAGAAAAAATGAAATGGATAAAGAAATCACTGAGGTGAGGGTGAGGATGGAAGAGATTGCACTGCTGGTGTAGCAGAATGCAAAGACACATTGGGTGTATGAATGGCCTCTAAGGAGGAAAGCAAAGTGGCTAGTCAAGAAATTGTTGGCCAAAGGATAGTGAAGGTTGTTAATAGGATGGTTGAGGCATGTTGAATGCCTTGGAGGTGAACATGAAATGGTTCACATCTGTGAACCAAAAACTGGGAGAAATATCAGTAATGATGAAGACGAGAGATCGAGCAGAGATCTCATAGACTACCAAGTGGGTAGAGATGGACTTTCAAATTGACAGGTGGGAAATAGAAAGAGATCAAGTGAAGGTCTTGTATGTTTCCAGGAGGGCAGTGATGAAATTTCAAATTACCAGGAGGGTAGTGAGATGAGATAGCTGGAGGATCTCATAGACTACCAGGAGGGTAGAGAGGAAATCCCATATTGCCAAGTGGGCAAGGGAGAGAAGTTGAGACTGTTTGTAGGTCTCATGAACTCAGGGGTGAGTTCATATTAGTGAGGAGAGATGATGGAGAAGGAAGATAAGAAATTCCTTCTGGTCATTGTGGGAATAGAGGTATTCCTGCCACATCGCCCAGCTGAGGCAAGAAATTGTATGGCTGATACAACAACAATAGAGGGACAACTAGCTATGACTGTCAAAGAAGAAGAAAAAATGGGACAGATGTCAAAACCTGACCCAGCTGAGGAAGAAGAGCATTCAGTAGAAATGCTAGAAATTTTCAGTCAAGACGCTGAATAGGGGATAACTACAACACTAGAAGTTGTAGCAGAAGAGGAGCATGCAGATAAGATGCTCACTCCATGGGAGATGGAGTTGGAGATTTTGGAGGATTGGTTAAACCATCTAGAGCCAGTCGATCAATTCCATGAGAAGATAGTCATGGATATTTTGAGAGAAGAGCATTCATAGAAATTTCTCAAAAATTTCAGCCAAGGAGTTGAACAGATGATGACTGCAGCGTTGAGGTCTACAGCAGAAGGTGAATCAGAATTCTAGTCTATGAAGCAGCTAGAGGAAGTTGGAGATGCACCAGCAGGAGAACTGGAAGAAGCAAAGTTGTCAGAAGGGGAAGCTGAGAAGAGACTCACTGATCAGACTGCAGAACTACTTTTTGAAGTAGAGTGGAAAGCTGAGGCCACAGAGGAAGAAAATAGCATGGGGGATCTAGTTGATCTGCCCACTCATAAGGACGAAGAAGTGCAGCCGAGGAGACTGCATAAAGAGATCCAACCACTAGATCAAATGGACGAGGTAATTGAGGGAATCAGAAGGTTGATGTTGAGGTCAGTAGCATAAAATTCTAGTAAGGAGGAACTGTGCAGAGGAGAACCTGCCATAGTAGCAGGGTAGTAGATGCAACAGTAACAACGAATCATTGGAGCAGATGGGAAACTCCAGAGAACTGTTTGGGATCCAGGTGGGTTTCAACAGTGGTGCTAGGAAGCTCATGAGTAGGAGCTCATGACTTTTGTAGCTGAGGATTATGATGCAGGAGCATCACTCCATGTCATCAAGTGCCAGCCAACCAGCACACCCAACACATGTTCAATGGACAGGAGAGGCGCAACCCTCTCACTTTCAAAATTTCAAATTTGAATTTAATATATGAAATGTTTGTAAGGCCTATAGAGCTGAATCCATGCCTTCGGGCATGTTGTAGTTGGTGTCACCTTAATGGATGACAAGTTTATGGGGATCTATATCCAATTCAGATTAGATGGCCCATTCAATGTAATTGAATGTAATTTAATGAGAGTTGGTGAGGATAGAGGGAAGAGCTCAAGGAGCCCCTCTTTGTAAGAAGATCTTCTTTGTATCTAGATTAAAGAGGGAAGAGAAGAGAGGAAGAGTAGAATAGAGAAGAGGTTAGAGAGTAGAGGAAGTCGCGACTCTGTTGCAGTCCGAGCTCACATTGTAAAGAGGCATTTCATATTAATACAATCAGAGCAATTTTTCTTGCATGTTATTCTGTGTATGTTGATGAATGTCTTTATGCATTTATGATATGTTGTAGATGTATGTTAGATGTGCATTTGCAGGGATAGATAGATTTTTCTATCTGTGGGTTCTTTTATTCTAGGTCTAGTTCTTTGTGGCTTCATGCAAGAGGTTGCATGACAGAACACTGTGGGTTTTGTAAGCCAATGTATAGAGTGCACTTCTAAATTCTACAGAATCTAGACAAAGACATGCCAGGAGGGCGCACCAGAGGAAGTATTATACCCAGGGAGAAACCTCAAGGTTTCTAAACACCTTGGAGGTAAGACTATGCAGAGGAATGCTCAGAGATAATAGAATCATTGAGGGTTCTATGGAAGCTCTGCCAGGAGGGAATTGAGCAAGTGCATAGAGTGCATAGAAGGACTCTATTCTGAGTTCAAAGGAAGGAGAAGAAGAATTGCTGAGAATTATGTAAAGGCTCTACCAGGAGGGCATTGAGAAAATGCACAGGATGCATTGAGGAGAACTCTATTTCGAGTTTGGTGAGAAGACAGAGTCACTGAAGATTCTATAGAAGCTCTGCTAGGAGGGAATCGAGCGAGTGCAAGGAGTGCACCGAGAAGAACTCTCTTTAGAGTTCTAATATAGGAGAAGTGTTACGGGAGGAGACACTCACAGGGTTACAGAACACCCTACAGGCTCAACAAAGCGTGCTTGAGCGGGAATTTGCTAGAGGGCACTTAAATCCCTTCAAGGAGAGAAAGGGACAGAGACACTTTGAGGTCAGAGCCACAGATAAGCTCAGAAGTGATAGCACCACTTCATGAAAATGTTCTGCAAGAGGTTGCAGAGTTCAAAGGAACCTTTGAGGTTCAAAGAAATAAATCTTAGGAGGAGGAACACCTCTTAGAATACAGGCGGGAGCCAAGGTTATAGGCTTCGCAGTAGAGACAAAGGCCAAGGCCTTTTGGAGCAAGAAATATTCCAAGGGAAAGGAAGAAGGCCATGCTCAAGATAGAGCACAACTGTCGTTAGATCAACTGGAGAGGTGAGATATGGGTTGTTGATGTCTACGTCCAGACGCATGTAGGAAAGTGCACAAGGAAGAGAAAGAGATCTAGGTCGTCAGATTTAGTGCAAAGGATCGATAGCCCTCAAATCTAGAGGAAGGAACACAGAGTTTAACCTCTGAGAGGTCACCCAGGAAAGGAGCCATATGAACGGTGGAGATGCTTTCTGGAGAAGTGCGAAATCCCATGGACCATCGGTCCGTTTCACGAATTCGAGTATCACGAGATGGGAGGTGGAGTTCTTTGTGCTATAAAACCCCGAATCCCAAAATTGGGATTCAACCTGAACTATTTATCAAGGAGAAAGGAGAGCCATGAAATTTTGTGCCTCGCTACATCGTGTATCGGGGTTTCGAAGGGTGAAGGAGTTGCACCTCGATTGCTAAAGTTGCGAAGTGTCGAGCACCAAGGGCTCGTGCAAACATGTGTCGCATCTGTTAGGTGGGGACTACGTGGTTGATAGGTGGCGAAAACATAGAGCTCATAGAAAAGGTGGAAGCGGGTGACAAGTGGTGGACACACATCACCTTGGAAGGAGCCAACCCATCGCTGACCTTTCATGTCTCAGGGTCTCGCAAAGGGGAAGCCCAAGGGTTCAACACTCCAACTCACGAAGTTGCGAGTTGCGAGGGGTGCTAGAGTTAGGCCCTAGTCAGTGGTCGCGTATAAAGGCACTAACAAGGAGGAGCCATACCCGTTTCACATCTCGGGTATCAGAGGTTTGGACAAAGAGGAGTCAAGGTCTTCGACTCATGAACTTGTGAATTGCAAAAGGCACTTACACTAAGGCTCGGTTGTGGTCGCATGGAGATGTAAGGCTCACACCTAGTGTTATGTTGTTCATGGCATGTTTTCACGAAGGACCTATGGATCAGATTCATGAGGTTCTAATAGCTATCCGAGGGAGCTGCTTCGACTCGAGGAGAATTTAGAACGATCATGTGCAGATCACGGCCCGAGGGTTGGGGTTCTAGGTCAAATTACTCATTGTCATATCAATTACCTAAGTATTAAGGGTTGTCCTTATTTCAGGATTCACACACAAAACCAAGGTCATGCCCTTGATTTCACATATGGTTGTTTTTTGTAAACTATTATAAGAGAGCATTCTTCTGGCATTTTCATTTGTACAAGAAAATCCTATCTCTTCCATAATAATATTCAACATTACACTTGGGCCTAGACTGCCATCAATGAGACAACAATGGGAAATCTTGTCCATAATCTTTACAGAAATATAAAACAGGGGTTTTTTTTATAGGGTGCCTAAAGTTATGTACACCTACTTTATTTACAGTTGAATCCTCTTCATCTACCTCTTCAGAGAGGTTGTATACAATGGAAGATTTTCCTTCCATAAATTTTTTCAGATGATTTTGTTGCTGAGGGAAGGAAACCATGTACAGAAGGGTAGCATCAACTTTAATATTATCCAATTGGTTGAGAATGTTGTATTTCGAAGAGGGAAGAGGGGAGTTATTTCCTTGACTATCAGGAGCTTTAGAAACCTGAACAATAGTAGCTGGTGAAGATGAGCTTGGGATTGAAGAAGTGTGAGGAGGATCATATTTACCTTTTGGAGCATAGGATTTATTCATAGTATTTATGATCATAACATCCCATGGCTCTGCAAAGTCTAGGACAAAAATAATAGTTTCGGGTCTTTTACGAAAGATGTTATCTTTGGCACTCTTGTTTACTTCACATGTACTTTCCTCATGGTGTTCCTCGCAAACGTTACACCAACTACGATGCATGATATATTTAGGTTGAAATTTGTTTTCATTAAGATTATTTAAAGGTGGTGAAGAAGAAGATGAAGTCCCAGGGTTAAGAGAGGGGACATTTCCTTTCCGCTCATATGTTATCATTCGATTATTCATTTCTTGTACAAGTTGTAAGAGGGCAGACCTATTCTTTCGAGTTGTTCTTCATACTCGAAACAAGTATGCAGAGCATAACCAACATTATCAATGTCCTTTTCCTCAATCCTATGAAGATAGGGGGAAGGTAAATCATTATAGTAATGCATGAAAGCGACTTGGTTCTGAGGGCGAATGAGTTCAGGGATTTCTTTGTATAATTGGGTGAAACGCAGGTTGAAAGACTTGATTGTTTCATCATCCTTATAAGTGATGTTATTGTACTCTCGTAACTTCTTGGTTGGGTTTTTGGATTACCCATAGGTAGACTTGAACCAATAGACTAGATCCTCCCAAGTAGAAATAACCTTAGGAGGAAGGTCAAATAAATTGGCCTCAACCTTCCCTTCATAGGAATTCACAAACAAGTGCATACTAGTGTCATTCTCATTGGCTCCTATGTTGTGATTGTGACATGCATTATAAAATGCCACCAAGTGTTCATTCGTAGTGACCATGTTATTCCCTGAAAACCTAGAGAGATTCTCATTGAATTTAAGAAGTGGACGAGTAGTAGGTGCTAGATTGAGAGGGGAGAAAACATGCCATAGAGTAGTTGTAGCATCTTCTTCAAACTGAAAAAGACCATACTTTTTTATGAATTTAGCGGGGTTTTTGGTAGATTGGACATGGAATTGATGAATATACAAGCTACCGATTACTGACGAGGCTGAATGTTGGGATGAAGAGTCACCTCCAGTGCCATCATAGCCACCACTAGATTACATCTTGTTAATGATAGGTAAGGGAGAGAAAAATGAACTCATTGAATCAGGCAAAGTTATCCTTAGAGTACTTTGTTGGAGTGACAAAACTATGTTTCTTCCTCCTATTTCAGCAATAGGATTAATCTCAGGTGATAAACCTTTTCTTCTCCTATATATATGAGGGTTTAAGGAAATGAAAAGAAGATCAAAACTGTAGGAAAAAGAAAGCTAAAATTGATTCATAGGTTGTCTTTGCCTAGCTTCCAAACGTTCTTTGACACTTATGTCTTGTTCAATTGCTTCCCATGAACGTTCAAGCTCAACCCGGGTATTAGTGGTCTTTAAGATGGTATTAAATAAGGTTAAAACAATGTTTGTATGATCTTTAAGACCGGGTTCAATATTGGGTTTCCTTGCAATAGGTACAATCACGAAGAAAAGAAACTGTCAAATAAATAATATCAGAAATATTAAAATATTCAATGAACATCAATCTTATAATCAACCAGAAAGATATTAAAGATCTCCCCATTATGGGCGCCAAATAAATGTTGAGGAAAAGATATGAATTTATCTTACTCAAGCATTTTTGAATCTTCCTTGGCTAAGGCAAGATAGTTTTGAATGTTACACTATGTTTATAGCCTCAAAACGTGTTTCCCAATCCACAAGTATTAATTACAAGGGATTAGGCTGATTTTTTGAATAAAATATTGTTGCAAAATATATCATTTTATACATTTTTTGAATATATCATATTGAAAAAGTAAATATGGAGATCAAAAGAAAAATACCAAGTCATATATTAACACAGATGAGACAGAATAGAAATCATTTTATTTCATTCCAAGAAATGAAAAAAATCATTCTCTTTACAAAAATCCATGTGGGGGGCATGGACCAAGGTCAAACTTAGATATCCCTGATGAAAACCATACAGAAGGACTCTAACAAGAAGTAAAAACTGAACTTTAAAATATGGATCATCTTGCCACAGACTGTTGCCCACTTGACTCTGCACAATATCCTTTATTATTCATGAAATTTAATTCATAAACAAACAAGTCTACACAGACTATCAAAGATAGATCAACACCTCTGAATTTTTTTTTTTGAATGATATGATTCATCTTTGAACCTTGTTGTCTACAATAGGACCCTACTGTCATAAAAGAGAATTAGGCTTTTAATGAATCTAAGAATGAATGAAAAATAAACTATCTCACTAAAACTCAAGAGAAAACCTTAGTATGTTTTCTCCTTCTATTCTCCACTTTTTCTTCCTTCTCATTTGGCCTTTATTCATTCTAAATTAGTTGAAGCAGTCCAACTACCTTATTTAGTCAAGTTAACTAAAACTTGCTAACTTTTAGTTTAGGGGAAGAATTATTAATAATAATAAAGGGTCTTTTATTAAATAATAACTAGTAGGTGGCACCCCTTGCGACTCCCTTTAATTTATTAAAAAAAATAAACATAATAAACAATCAATCAAACACATCCCTCCATGTGGCTCCCATAATCATTTCAACAATTTGAAACTTAAATATCAGTGATATTTCAAATTATATCGAAACATATAATATCCAAAATATCCAAAAATAGTTTGTTGTTTAAAACCTTCAGTAGTCCATTGTCCTCAACAAAACAACAACAACAACAACAACAATAACAACAATAATAATAATCTATTTTTAAGGTCACGACCAAGCCAACACACCAAATTGGTCTATGAGACCCCCTTGTTTGTGGGACAAGGGACCCCCATCCACCCAGCGATTTGACTGGTAAAGTCTACGAAGGTATACATACCCTACCCCCCTCTAGATTTGAACCTATGAACTCTTAAGAGGAAACACATGTTCTTAACCATTAGGCCCACTCAGGTTGTAATCAAAAATCATATTTTCCACTTTGAGAGGAAAATTTTCCTTTGTTGTTGCTCTCCCCTTTTGACTTCCTTGAATTAGCCTTAGGCTGTGTAGAACCTTGAGGCTTGATCTCACTGATGACATGGGAACAATCATCTCTCAAGTACATACAGGATGATACGAACTTGGATGAATCATTTGAAGGAGAGGATGGGGAAGCAACACATTTTCCTTTATCATGCATATGGTGGGCTTCGGTTTTGAGTCTTTTTCTTGCATGGGAGGACTATACAGGTGAGCATGGAGAAGCAATCTGAACATTTGGGTTAACATGCGGAGGAGGAGGAGGTAAAGACAAATTTGGCTAGCCAAGATGGTGGGAGATATTTGGGTGAACAATCTCCTGCCATCCTTCATTCTCTAGAGCTTCAGGTTGCAAAGAAACATGAGGGGGCACATGGATACCAGGGACATGCTAGGGATGGAAGAGAGGCCTTTCCAGCCTAGGCTGGAATATCCCTTGTCCAATCCAATTAAAAAAAAAAATATTTAAAGAGTTCGTTTAACTCTTGAGGATCGACATCGAAATGTATTGAAAATATGGGCCTTCTTGACCCTCTGTTCGAGTTCCATCTACCCCTATTATTTCAGCCATGACTTCCTCTATTGAAGAAGCTCATCCTGTATGCAACAATTATTAGAAACTAGCTTCTTAAATGGACCATACATGAAATTCTATTAATATGAAATACAATTTGGCTCAACAATCACATCAGACCCATGCAATCTAATCCATAAAAATCATTTAATAATCATCAATGAGAAGGGGGTGAAGTAGGGTTCAGAGGTATCTGAGGGGATTGTATTGAGAAAAAAAATTGACTGGGAGTAAGAACACGATTACTGCTCGGAAATTCATTAAACAATTGACTCAGAAACAAAACAAAAACATATCAGTTGTCATACATCTGTGTGTTATTTTTTATCGCTGTTATACAAAGTTTTAATTTAATATTAGTGAACAGGGTGTGTAAAATGAATTTGGGATTGTGAGGAGATTTGTAATGGACGAAAACGTGAAAAAAATGAGAGGGAATTAGATGGATATTTAAATTCATAAAATCAATTAAATCAATCAACTAGCATAAATCTGTTCCAAATTTAATCCAAAAAACATCTACTTCCAAGACCAAAACATTCATTCTTTCTCAATTACATACAAATGGTTTGTTGCCTCAATAATAATTAAAATTTCCAAAAATCTTCAATTAATAATAGTATGTGTATTATAACTTATGCAACATTTCCAATTCAATAGTAATGTATATACTAACGTTGATCTCTTTCCTTTTTAAAAATAACAAGACATGCACAACACTCTCTCTTATCTATGCCCAACATTCATCTCTAGTAGTGAAACAATAATACACCATGATAAACAATCAACAGTCACTGTCCTCTAATAAAAAATCGGCCCTAATATAATATACACAGGTGCTTTTTAAATCATGGATAGACCTAAGAGCATGCGCGAGGGAATAATCATAACACAAGGTTTTCAATCATATAATCACTTGAATCGACAACAATAGTCAACCCCAAAACATAACCTCGAGCTTGATCTCTGTGTGCATTAGTATATATAGTCTTATTTTTAAAACAAATGATAGTTTTCATGATGTTTCCAATAGAATCATATCATGTATGAAGAAAACAGAACTAAATTGACACATAGGCACCTCTTTTAACTTGCCAGAACCTGGATCGGGCTTGGTGAAACTCACACGTGTCATCTTTATTTTTAAATGAAATCGAGATAATGTTCGGATTAAGAACATTAATTAAGGCCATAAACGAATCGAAGGATAACTCTCAGCCGTATGTAACCCTACTTCTCTTTTTGTTTGAAACAAATTGTCATAGAGAGGACACATAGTAATTGATTAAGAGGAGGGAGCTCATGTCTTTAACATTTATGCCATTCATTAAACTGATAACCCAAAACTTGACAAACCCCAGAAGGTGCCCGAGAAGGTTGAGACAAGTCAAAGTGAAAGTCGGGCTCTTTAAAAATTAAATGAAAATAGGCAAGGAAAGCCCATTTGTCTTGTTTAAAAACATAGAGAGATGACAATATTCCATATACTCACATCCATTTTACCATTGATTAACAACCACAGGCCACAATACAACTTTGAAAAATAAAAAGCAGTGATTGATGCTCCCTTTAAAAAAAAAAACACAGTCCTTCGAATTATAGCTCCAAGATCTTGACATAATCGTAAGTGTATTCCTAAGTGAAGAATAAAGTCATTTGAGATAACCAATCGAGACACACATGTATGTCTCTAACACTTTTTTGCAGAGAGGTTTAACTAAAATAGTGATGGACACTCGAAACCACAGAGGGATAATGCTTCTTTCCAACACCCATGAAGTCGAACAAATTTCGAAAAAAATTGACAGTGAGGCCACATACATTCATCATTATAGTAGGGATGAGAGGAGTGGTGTGTGGAAACTCTTCACACTCGTATCCATCAAAACATACACAAGCCTGCATTAACATTCAGGGCCAACCAAGACTAGACTTTTGGAAATTGTCCAGCGAAAAGATAGTAAGGAATGGACCATCAACAATAGCTCGGGGTTTAGACAAAGAAACACACTAACTGACGAGAGCTTATCTGCAATTGGATAAAGATTACAAAAATGATTGAGACAGAAATGAGTTGACAACCACTGAAATACAACCAGTGGTAAAAGTCCTTCAATCATAAAATGCAGAGCTTCATTGCACCACTTTCACCATTATTTCATAGAGAAAAGTCATAAAAAACCAAGATGACTCATAAGTAACTAATGTGCACCCATTAATTTGTTTTCAAATGACAATATTTTTCATTATTCACAGAGAACCCAGAACAAAATACTTCCACACAGTAAAAACAAACTCAAGAAAACACATAATCCATGCATTCCTGAGCCACCATTTGATTCATAAAATAGAGAGTCCATCATGGATGGAAAGCTCAGAGCCATACTTGTGAGTAAATTGATTCAATGATGAATTGGTTCTGTTTTCCCCTTCCAATCCTGAAAATGTGGAGCCTTCACAACTAACAGAGAAACAATGCAACAATGCTAGGATGACAGGCTCAAGGGAGGTTTGGAGTGACGTACAGTAAATACACGTCGATTCCTTACCTAGACCTATTCAATTCCATGTACGAGCCAACTCACTAATGTAACATTCAACACTAACATCAAACCATAACCAATGCCAAAAATTAATGCAATATCCATCGTAAGATCTAATACCATATCTATTGCATAATGTGCCACCCGAGATATATCACATCGATACAGTAACCTATTTCCATAGCTATAGATGATAATAATATATTAACGTTATGATATGTGCCTCCATTCAACTTTTATTAAAAATTGCATAGTCCTTTAACCAAACCATAATATAATAGGTAGGTCCAACACTTGTATTATGTTGGCACAGTGGCAGAACTGGGGTTCAACGCTTCAACAACGCACCAAAGAAACCCTAACTACTGGCCCTTTCGGCAA
The DNA here is from genome assembly GCA_000966675.3 of Picea glauca. Lineage (NCBI taxonomy): Eukaryota > Viridiplantae > Streptophyta > Pinopsida > Pinales > Pinaceae > Picea > Picea glauca. The sequence continues at coordinate 292,580 of JZKD02S0106478.1, read as the reverse complement.
CACCTGTGAATCAGATGAAGTCTCACCCGAGGTAGAGGTGGGGGGGTTCCAAGACTCAAGTGTAGAAAACCTAGTTGGGACACAGATATGTGATTATAATACTTAACAGAGCACTTCGCAGGTAGAATTCATTAGCATTTAACACTTATTCACATCGTAGGTAAAACCCTAATTACATAAAAGCGCAGTATTCAACAAGATCTAACACATCCAAGCACTTAGCACATATAAATAGATCATATATAGCATTCATTCATATTACCAAGCACTAAGGTACTATATCATATGTATCTAACATACAAAAAGATGACGAAACTAAGAATAAATCACATGAATCACACAAATCAGCCATAACAAAGTATATACATGGTTCATCCCTAGCATGAGGCTACATCCACCGCTGGGGATGAACCAACTCTTCATATTCTTTATTATCTTCTTTCAATATTCTCACATGCACAGAGCCATAAAACCAACTCCTCATAGTTCAGTAGATCTATGTGCACCTCGCCAGATCCTCCTTCCCCAAGCTTGGCACATCATGAAGCCTCTTTACAATCACTTGCACTCCACTCTGCAAGTTCTCAACACACATTATGCACAAATCCTTTTCAATCACATAGATCAGACTCTTTCACTTATCACTTTCAGACTAGTCACTACTTCTCACATCACCTAACTACTTATTTATACACTACAAAAGGGGCCAAAGCATGGGTAAAACCATGTGCCAACATCCCATACCCGTTACATAAAGCCTAAACCCAAAAAGGCCCACAAAAGGGGGCGAGATCTTGCGATATCCACTTCGCCTAACGCTCCATCTTTGACCAGCCTATCGAAGTCCCAAAAGTGGTCAAACATGACAAACGTTTCCACAAAACCTAGTCAAGGGCCAACAGGCCCCCAACAATCACCTGTGACTCGTCCTGAGTCACTCAGATCTGGGTAAATCTGCCTCGAAAACCTCGATCTTGGATCGAGCTGCTTCGACCTGTTGTTTCTCCAGAGCCTCCTACTGGGTGAACTCCTCAATGACCTTCTCAGTGGCAGTTCCTTCCAATCGTTGTTCAACTGAGCTGACCAATTGTTCTAGTTGTGCACCTTGTCCTTCAATCTCCTCAAAAATTGTGCAAGCTTCATCCTACACTGGTTGGAGCCTCTAGGTCACTTCCATGGATGATTTTAGGGGATAATATTCACTCATGGGCTAATTTTTCATGGCTTTTCCAAAAATGAGATTTGCTATTTTAAAAATGATTCACCCAATTTCTATAGGATAAGATTATTTTACCTTAAAAATCACCAAAATTTAATAAAAAATATATAAAATCCTTAGAAATTTGAATATTTTTACAAAATTATCGCCAAACATTTATAGTTGGCATATGAAAGATTAGTAAGATTCACCAAGATTTCTACATTTAAAAATAAATTTCCATCCTTAAAATCATCCCTGGTCACTTCCATGACTTTACTCTGGATTGCATGGACCTGTTGATGAGCCATGCGATGTTCCTATGACCTTTTCATCCTCTCGACTGGTGAGAATAGCTTCAACTCTTTTTGTATTGTTGTTTCTTATTTATTTTCTTCTTGGAGTTGTGACTCCAATTTCCTTAGTTCAAGGTCCTCTGTAAGGTGCTCATTGGTCTGTGAACTTCAACTGCTAATTTGCTTGCATTCCAAGTCCAATGCCTTGATTCTCTCAACTGTGCTCTGGGCAGTTTCATCTCTCTGATCTTGCACTTCCTGCAGAGTGTTGGGCATGACTTGTAGTTTCAATTATGTTATTTGTTCTTGGAGTTGTTGAATGGCTTCAGCGAGATTCCCCACCTGGCTCTTATTGGTTTCTTCTTCCATATGTTCTAAGCCTGTCATGGAGCGAAGTGCTCTGGTGACTTCTTCTTTAACTCCCATCTGCTTCGTGATAAACTATTCTTTCTCCTTCTGGTTCTGCACTCTATCCTCTGCAAACTTTGCCTGGAGGTCATTTTTTTCTTATTGGGCAACCCGACGTTTCTCTATGGCTTCCTATTTTTCTTGCTTCAGAGCCTCTGTGGCCTATTCTTTTTCCTCCTGTACATGACAAAGCCGAGCTTCTGTCGATTTTTCTAGTCTACGTAATTAGGCAGGCTCATCTCCCAACTATGTTCCTTCTAATGGTGGTGGCGCAGTAGACACTACGCGGCTCAAATATAGAGCCTTCTGTACTCCTTTAAGTTCTACTTCGGTCTTGTCAAACATTGTCTCCTGTTTGGCTTCGCTTCTCTGCAAGATATCCTCTGAGGTGTCTGACACAGCGAAAATGATAAGTTCGATGTCATACACCATTAGCATGGTCTGAAATGGAGTTTTATTGGCTTTTGACTTCTTCTGCGATGAAGGTTTCTTTGGGGAAACCTTTCTTTTCTTGGATGTTTCTGTCTCTGTTAGGGGATATTTAGGCAGTGTTACTTCACCCTTCTGCTTCTTGTATTCTTCCCCTTTGTCCTCTTCTTTGTCTACTTCGTCACCTCCTCCTCCTTCAGGTGAGTCTGATGCAGTGTCTTCTGATGCGCTGTGTATTTCTTGTACATCTTCCTTCTTTTTCTTCCTGCTACTATTGGGTGCATCATATTCTTCATGAGTGACCATAGGGCTTTCAATGAGATCGCGGTCGGATAGTTCTGCCTATTCAACTGGAACAAGGAATTATTTAGGCCACTCCTTGGTGATTTCCTGCATGTCTTCCTCAGTGAGCTTATAATAACTCTATATCTCCTCCTTTATTTCATCTCATCACGCAGTGGAATATATAAAATTCCTATCTGCGTGGAACTTCACAAATGGACTGAATCGGTGCAGTGTATTCGGCGTCATGTGAGGGAAGGATTCAATGGACCTCTTCACCGACAAGTAATAGGTTTGGAACACTGTGTTTGAATACCATTGTTTCTCCATGTCGCTTGAATACCATAGCGTAGTGAAATTCAAAGCTAGTGGTTCAGACGTCTCAATTTCAGGGAAGGTCTCTCCTTCTGGCATATCCCAAGAAATGAAGGCAATGAGAATCATCAATAAATTGAAATGAAACTCATAGCCTTTATCCTGAGCTTCGCGATAGTCTTTCTCTAACTAGTTGGTGAGGTAGCTTGCCCAGTTCATTTGCAGCCCTTCAATGCATTTTCCTGCGAGGTCGACGACAAACCCCATGACCTGCGTTGGCCTATTCTTCCTTATGAGATTACTAGTGATCAATTGGAAATCTAGGCACACTGCACCATTCTGGATGGAGGTTACCTTATATCCCCACTTCCCCTTCTCCACATCACCATAGGTGTATTTTATTTTCTATGCTAAGGCTCGATCTGCAACCTTCCCTGGGTAAAATTGTTGTGGGTCTGGTCCTTGCATGCTTAACCTGGTGATCCAGTGGATCAACGTCGTATATACTATGATGCACTTGTCCAACCATAGGTAACTGCCATGGAAGCATGAAAACAGGATTTTAACGCACGTGTTAACCTCCTGGTGTCTTCTGAAGTGTGGTAACTTCATCACATTAAGGATCGTGGACCTCACGATCTCCATGGTCCATGGATCGGGGATTATCTTTGACTTCTTCCCCATTGTCTTGGTCAAGTACTTATGAGGTGTGATCATTCAATAGTTCTTGTGATCTCCCAAGTAATAGTCATTGATATTCAACGTCAGAGTCCTTTGCAACTATGGTTTGACTGCGCGTATCCCCTTCATGAGGTACACAATAATCAAGGTGTAGTTGAAGTTCCTCGGGACACTATCAAAACTCACCGCGCTAGCTAGAGGTGGGATGTAGTTGAGTAGGACCAATGGAATGAGCTTCACATTCACCAAGTCAACACGATTCTTGGTTCATTTCTCTGTTGTAGTTCAGGAGGGCCTAGATGGATGTGAAGTTGATGGGGATGCTTGCACTCCTCTTGTCGATGAAGCTTGTACGCCTACAAAATTCACCTTCTTAGGGATGAGGTCTATTAGGATTTCTTCGACTACCTTTTCTAATGTGCTAATGTCATCCAACATGCATGCACGAGACGAGATATCTCAGGTCAGTAAACAAACACGAAGGTAACAAAACAGGTGGTGAGGTCTCAATAAGTACAACGTGATAATAGTCAGCTCTTTGTGGGGTTGAATAATCACAATTGACAAAATTGTTCACGGTGCAACTCTCAATGGGATAAATAGACAACGTCGTAACATACTCCTCCAATGGGAAAGAACACCTCAATCAGTGCAATTCCATCCATTATGGCATGGTCCCAATGGTCCAATGGCGAACATTCTGGAAATAACTGTGTTTCTAGCCATTTTGTAGCGTCATTTTAATGGTCGAGACACCTCCATTGATCATGTTTCTTCGTCATGGTGAATTTCTAGTCGGTGTTGTTCTGCTATTCCGGTGAGGTTCAAGTTCTGCAATCTTTCTGTCTTCTCTGGAACCTCCTTCAATTTTTCTAGCTTTGCTCTCTTCTTACTGAGCTTCCTTGATTTATTTCCTTTGATCTGAGTCACTGGGTTCCGCTTTCCATTTTGATTATTCCCTTCTCTTAGCATAATAACTTTTCACTTCTGAGGATCTTTCACAATATTTGAGGATAATACTTCTTTTATTTTTGTTTCTGGAGTAGGTGCTCTACTCTCCTGCATGGATAAGTTCTTAAAGTCTTCCTGTGTTCTTTTAACTTCAACATCCAAGCCTCTGGCCCTCAATTGCTTCAAATTGTCCTCTTGTTCTTCTATTAAGCATGTTATTCTCCTAGCCATGAAATCCTTTAGTTCTTTCTTTTTCTATTCTATAGCTTCCTCTTCCTCTTTCCTTCGGGTCTGATCTCTCTCAATCCAAGTATTTCCTAACAAAAGTGCAAAAGGAGTGTTGTTCTCAACAAACTTCATGAACTAGAATTCTTCTTCTATTGATGTTCCATGAGAACTCATAAGTACATGGGTAAGTCTTCCACATAGGGTTATCAACTTTCCTTTAAAAAATCCTATTCCTCCCCATGAAGGAACCATAGTAGGTTTTCCCAAAAATTCCCAAGTTTTTTCTGTCATAATGTTCACCTATGTTTCTACATCCAATACACAGTCTATGTCGAAGTCTCCTATTCTTGTTTCTATGCACTCTTTCTCTTTTAAGATCTCTGATAAACTGATGTCTCTATGATCATTCAATGTTTCTTTCATCTTCAATAATATAGTCTCTGATTCTTTATGGCTCTTGAGCATATTCTTAGTCTCTTGACCTTTCTCATGGTCTTCTTGTCTCATGTTCATCTTTCCAACTTTAGAAATAATTCTATGGAAATCTAAAATGTCAGGTCTAGTAGCCTTACAACAAAGGAAAATAGGACCTCAACCAGGGAATTCCTTAGCAAGATGTCCCAGTCTTCTGAAACTATAACAAAGAGTCAGTCCTCTCTTTCTCTTAAACGATCCCCAATCCTTCCTGTACTATGCACTGGGATCACAATGATGAAGCTGCAAAAAATTATTTCTAGAACCCTACATCCATTTGTTAGTCCAAAAATTATTTCTAAGCATAGGGATAACATATCTTTCATTATTTCTTTTAGATCTATTCCCATCAAATCTTACTTCTTATAGTTGTGCCCTAGTTTTCAGAATAAGATAAAATCTATCAAACATACTTAGATTCATTCGTTCGAACAAAAAATTCCACTTATCTTACCTTTATCATAGCACAAAGCTTTAAGATCTTACCTCTTTTCTTTAGATCAAACTTTTCTTCTTATCACGGAGATTCGCAAGTCAAGTAGAGTATTGGGCACTACAACAGTAGATCTACACACAAATCTTTCTTCTTTTCTTTAGTTCCCAGCAATCACATCTTTAGCCCTATAAATGGAACCATTTGTTGGCACAGGGGCAGACACGAGGTTCAATGCTTCAACATCACACCAACAAAACCCTAACTAGTGTCCCTTTCAGTAACACCTATGAAGCAGATGAAGTCTCACCCGAGGTAGAGGAAGGGGGGGTTGTAGGACTCAAGTGTCTACAACCTAGATGGGACACATATATGTGATTATAATACTTAACATAGCACTTATTAGTTATCATTCATTAGCATTAAACCCTTATTGACATCATAGGTAAAACCCTAATTACAGAGCAACGCAATATTCAAAAATATCTAACACATCCAAGAACTTAACACATAGAAATAGATCAGATATAGCATTCATTCATATTACCAAGAACTAAGCTACTATATCAGATGCATCTAACATACAAAAATATGACAGTACTAAGCATAAATCACATCAATAACACAAAGCAACCATAACACAGGATATGCATGGTTCACCCCCAGCGTGGGGCTACGTCCACCAACTCTTTGTCTTCTTTGTTATCTTCTTTCAATCTTCTCACTTGCACATAGCTACAAAACCAACTCCGCATAGGACAGGAGATCTGCACGCACCTCTCCAGATCCTCCTTCCTTGAGCTTAGCACGACACAAAGCCTCTTTACAATCACTTGCACTTAGCTCTGCAAGTTCTCAACACATAGTATGCACCAAGCCTTTACAATCACATAGATCAAACTCTTTCACTTTCCACTTTCAGACTAGTCACTACTTCTCACATCACCTAGATACTTATTTATACATTACAAAAGGGGCCAAAGCATGGGTAAACCCATGGGCCTACATCCCATACTAGTTACATAAACCCTAAACCCAAAAAGGCCCGCAAAAGGGGGCGAGATCTCGCGATCTCCACTTCGCCTAGCGCTTTGTCTTTGGCCAACCCGTTGAAGCCCCAAAAATGTTCAAACATGACCAGCGTTTCCACAAAACCTGGTCAAGGGCCAACATATTCATCTCTTCAAGTTTATATCTATATTTTTACCATGGCCTTAGGATTACCACATAGTTCCTTTCTTTTTGTTTCGAGCTAGCTTTCATTTAATAATCCTTTGTATAATCATATGTGGATAAGTGATCAATATAGGAATTATCAATCAAGGTTATAACATAACATGACATAGAACTTGTGCACATCATGATCCTCATGACCATAGGACAAACCTGTACTGTAAGTACATATCAACAACATTTAACCACAATGCATCGACCACCCATTTATCACATCAAATGAAACCAAGATTGCATCAAAAAAATGTAGGACTGTGTATGCAACATCAAAACATCAACACCGTATGAGCGTAACATGTCTATCCTTTCTCCTCTAATATACAAGGGGTTCACACCTACTAGTATTATATTATTATCATAATTAAATAATAGCACTTTAGAAATCCTTTGCGGGAGGAATTCATCGTTGTGATTTTAATTGTCAACGCATTGGTTCAACCTCCTCCATCGAATTCACCTCCCAACGGTCCTCTTCATCTCGAAAGAATGATTCTAGATACATTTCTTCATATTCCTCCTAAGGGTGTTGTTTGTAAATCGTCATTTAATCCTCATGCACGTGCTGCTCAAAACTACAGTATTGTAGAAGATCTTCTGCAGGCACCTTCTACAATGTTGGCTCTCGAAGTACTTCAAAGTTTTCCGATGCAACGAAAGTCACTGTTAAAGGATATTGGTGGAATTGATCCTACCAATACGAACATGATAATATTTTAATTGGAAGATCATATTCCAAGGGTTCCTCCTCAATTAGTGTTTCAAATACAAGTTATTATGGAAAATAATAATATTTTTCGAACCATTATTAACGAAGGAGACTCAACTTGCTTCATGTCCATCACTTCTTGGAAATCCATTAGCTCTCCTTACCTTATCGAGTCAAACAATAGTTGAAAAGAATTTAATGGTACATGATTTAAAACTTATGGTGTTCTTCTTTCATTGTCTATTATGTTAGAAGGCAAAGCGGTTATTGCTGAGGTTGAGGTCTTTGTTGCACCCCTTGATTACATCCTTCTACTTGGCCGTATTTGGATTGATTCCATGCATGCAGTTGTTTCTACTCTTTTCCATGTGATATGTTTCCCTCACCAAGGAAAAGTTGTTATTGTCGATAAACTTGCCTTCTTTAATTCTAATTCACATACTTGTAACGTACCTTTCATTGTGAAAACACCTCTGGGTATGAGAATTTCAGTGTGGGTCTTCAAAAGGATTCATCATTAATGGGTACGTTCCCCATTCCACCACCCGATATTCTTATTCCTTTTGTCGCTTCGATTAACATTATATCAACCACTATTGGTGAAATCCATGAGTTTTATGACCCTTGGATAGTACCTAGCTCTGACGACTGTCTTCATTATGATGACATAATGCCTTTAAGTTTGGTGGAATTGTCTTATCAAGATATTCAATTGGTAACTCCTTCTCCTCATTCTCTCTTAGACACGTCTCTGGATCCGTTTCACATGGTATTTCACACCGATGAGATGATCATGAAAATCATGTCTATAGAAGATACCCCATGGGACGATGGGAATCATCATTATATTATCTTCCTTGAACCCGAGACCATAGATACTTATCAACAGATTTTGAATCTGTCTACTATTGTTACGATTTCCTTTGTTCTTGAACCAATATATAATATACCCCAAATTTCCCAAATAAAAAAAAAATTGTTAGGGGACATTAAATCTCCTCGACTCTTCAACATTTGATAAAAACATATATTTATTCCTTTATTATATGTAGAGTAAATTTATCATCCCCATTGGATTATAATCATACACTTATTTGTAATTAAGACAATTGTGACTAGGGTTGTCATAGCCCTTAGAATAAATACCATGTCTATGTTAAGTCATGTTATTCAAAAAAATACAGTGCGTAATAAACTATGGACTATATACTATCATATAGTCCATCCATAACATTATCACTATCCATAATGATATACATTTCTTGTTGTATCGACTTTAGTATGAATACCAATCACTAATGCTATTGATAT
>JZKD02S0106478.1:262205-281745 GCA_000966675.3 Picea glauca | reverse complement strand
TATATATAATATTAATCCTGTATGGAATTCGTAGATATTCTCTGTGTAAATGTATCTAAAGGTATTAATCTTCTATGGAGATTCGAAAATACTCTCTGTGCAAATGTATACTCTGTGGAAATTCGAAAATATCCTCTGCATATAAATATAAGGCAATAGTTAACCCTTTGTTCGTAAGTTCCATTATCTGCTTCATATAACAAAACATATCGGGAAAAATTAACCCTATGTTTCGTAAATTACATTCTCTGTTTTATATAGAAAATATATATATGGAAGAATTAACCCTCGGTGGGAAAGTCGTGTTTGCTTTCTGTGTAATTAAAAGTCATATTAGTCCCTCTGTAGGTAATTTGTATTTACATCATAGGATTTTTAACCTTCAATTATGGTTCTTTCCGTATGTTACTATGCACTCATATCTTTTGAATATTTACCATTTTGTAATTGTTATTTAGGTTTTAAATATATATTGTGAATTAACACAGGTCGCATCTTATGCACCTCTTTAGATTTTAATGGTATAAAGTGAAAATACACAGGGATTTTGAGAATATGTGCATCCTTTTAATAAATCCATGCATGATCTATGATGATAATTTCTTGATGTCATTTTCTTTGTTTAAAAAGTAAAGATTTATGCACAATTACATTTAATTAATGATGGGGACCTGTTTTGTTCTGCGAGGGTACCCATCAGTCAATTTTGGGTCTACTCCTCCTCCTAGATCGTGGATATATTATCGCACAAGCATGAGTGGTGATCTAGTTCTTCACCGAACTCAAGCTAATTATTGCCTTGACTTATTCCTAATACTTAATTTCCATTACAAATACTTGTATAGTTTACTAAACCCGCGTCTTTCTTCTTTTGTAAGTTTATATAATCAAGGAAAACCTCTTGCTTGAAAGGTATTTGAGTTCTAATCTAGGTGTACATATTTATGCATTCTTCTTAGATTATGTCTATAATACAAGTGGTAATGGAGTCTTTGGCCTATGGTACTCCACTATAATATTTGAATCATGATCGATTGAATACATAGGTTTTTTTGTAAATAATTTGAACAAGGTTCATTAAATGTGACAACTACTTTTTCCATAAATTTGTAGACTACTGAATCACTACTTTTCTCTGGTTTATAGAGAATATAAAGGATGTACATGGACTATTATTTGTTCTGTCTATTCTCTATGGTATTCATGCAGATTTTAAATAGTAATTCATCATATATATAATTCAATGCTCAATAGGAATATAACAATATTTTTATTATTCTGTAACAACCCCACCATTATGACGACTAGCGAAGCAGTTTTTTTTTTTTTTTTCTCAAAAATTAAGAGGCAAGAAAACGATGAAGAAAACCAATTAATCAACCACCGATGTCGAATGCTAGCACGCAGTCTAGGAAACAAGTTACTTATGACACCACACATTGGCTCAAGAAAACTGGTAAATATGCACAAATTAACAAGGAGGACAACTACCCTCCAGACTCAATGCGACCAGGCCTAAAAGCTAGGGACAACATCCTCATCCTGACCTCTCGTCCTAGTAGAACAAGACTAGAACCTCAAGCCATGCGGACCTAACTTCTGAAGGAATTTGACCCTTGCGTCGAGGTAAAAATACGACACTCAGCCACCCTCACAGGGCAGGATCTAACTCTGACCAAGATATCAATTGCCACTAACCCATAGGATGTGGCATGATCCCTGCTCCAGGATTGATGTCATCCCCAGAAGAAGGGAGCGACAATAACTTGGGGTGACACCGCCTATTTGGACCAAGGACTTGGAAAATTCTGACCGCTAAGGCCGACTACTAGCCGGAAGGATACCCCCATACTACAAGTAATAGGTCTAAGGGACGCAAGAGAAAGAAAACCCGGGGAGTACGTAAGTTGATACTGTCTTTGACAACCACCCCAATATCTATTAAGTCTAAGGGTCAATTACAATCTAAAATTGGAGATAAGTAGGTCAACTACTTATGCCAACATGGATAGGTGATTCCATGTTGCATAACACATGCAAATACAAGAGAAGCGTCAGGAGATTAGGCTGTTCGCCTTTCTTCCCACTGGTTAAGGTTTTGTCCAACCTTGTAATCCTTCTAGAATTTTTATTAATTAAACCAAAATTTATATAACTAATATCACTTTATTTGTAATGGCCCTCTAAACCATACAGGAAAAGTTATCAAATAACCCACCTATTATTCATACCCTGAATTTCTTTATTAGAGAAAGGTCTATAAAATTTATGCACCTCTATGTGTCACTCATTAGTGGATTACTTAGATAACTACCTTGGGTTTGAGTTGTAACCCACCTACAAGAATCAAGGTATGATGCGAGATGAAAGGAATTTAAATGATAAAACAACACCTTAAATAGCCCCAAGTAATTTTTAAAGAAAATTTAAAGGAATAGAAAACAAATTCGGTGAAACGCATCTTAATTCTATCCCATAAATAATAGTTATGAATAGAAGTCTACCTGAAATTTAGATAGCTTTGGAGAGAAACTACCTTACACCCATCGCTCAACTCAGCCATAATCGAGATATACATTTGGTGAATGATAGGAATAGTTAATGAAAGGAAAGAAATTATAATCTATCATCATTGCAACCCAATACCAAATTTAACCTGAAGTTACACATTAAACAATAAAGGATAGAAACTCTATTAGATTATCAATAAAGAATGGAACAATTCCTAGTTAACCATAACATAATAATTAGGGATCTGTTACCCCGCAGACATTAAAGCACGTAAAGGTTATCTGGTTGTTGTCAATCGTGACAAGCTCAGTGTTGTCCAAGGGCTGGTAAATGGCCGTGACTCACAACCAAAGGTAAAATGCTGATTGAGGCAATGCTAGAATATTGTTTACAAAAAGGGGTATCACTACTAAGGGAAAAACTCAATGCTAAAGACTTTCAGCAACCGCAGTCATGCCGTATAAATCTCTACCTATCTACAATAATTATTGCTAACAGACTTGAATGTCGAGTGTAGTCTACGTCATTAACAATGTCATTACACAGTAATTCCACAGTCAATGAATGCCTGATTCCGTTCTAAAAGAAATAGATTGGCAATTTTGCCAGGAAATCGAGGCACGTTAGCAGCAGTTTAAAAGCAAAACGTAGTCATCTTCAGGTAATTCGCTAGGAAACAACTGCAATCTCAAGGCATAATGGTTTTATAGAAAATCACAAGTGTCTAATTCATGGAATAATTAGGGGTCATCCCAGCCATAGTGTTGTTAAGGATTAGAGTAATAATAGTGATCCAAGGGGCAGCAACACTGTAAAAAATTTCAACCAGTAGAAACGTTGAACCAAGACTCAACAGAAGGAAAATCCTGGTTGTTAATAAAACACCACCAATCCATAAACCACATCACTTGCGTAGAAAAAATGCCCTTTTTCACTATCATACATAGCAAAAATTTTCCCATCAAACACCACTGTTGTCGCTAAAACGTTGCATGCCATCGCTATTCATTAATGTAAATCGACTGCTATCAATTAGCTAAAATTTTGTTGAGTTTAAAGGTACCAGCACTGTCTACTTAAAAGAATATGCAATTTAAACATAATGATTGTTTAGTTTACTAAAAAGAAAACGATTATTGCAGAGTCACTGTCCATCAAAACGATTTGCTAATGTTTAATTGCTAGAAGGGAAAACGATCATTGCAGAGACACTGTTTATAAAAACGATTGCTAATGTTTAATTGCTAGAAGCGAAAACGATAATTTCAGAGACACTGTCCATCAAAACGATTGCTAATGTTTATTTGCTAAAAGAGAAAATGGCTATTGTAGAGACACTGTCCATCAAACGATTTGCTAAAGTTTATTTGCTAAAAGAGAAAACGACTATTGCACAGACACTTTCCATCAACGATTTTCTAATGTTTAAATGCTAGAAGGGAAAACGATCATTGCAGAGACACTGTCCATCAAAATGATTGCTAATGTTTACTTGCTAAAGGAGAAAATGACTATTGTAGAGACACTGTCCATCAAATGATTTGCTAAAAGCGAAAATGACTATTGCAGAGACAATGTCCATCAATGATTTGCTAATGTTTAATTGCTAAAAGAGAAAATGATTATTGCAAAGACACTTTCCATCAACGATTTACTAATGTTTATTTTCTAAAAAGAAAACGATTATTGCAAAGAACAGTTAATCGCTAGCCAACAAAATTACAAGCGCAAGCCAAATATCCATCAACATAAAACATAGAGATAGATGTATCCATCAATGCTCAATAACGCAGAGTTAAGTTTCTCATCTAAGCATAGACGCAGAGTAAATTTATCCATGCATGCATAAAAATGAATTCAACAATGCACAAATGTAGGATTTTCTAGCGAGATAAAAAGGCAAAGTAAAACAAGATAACAATAGATATAAACATGCCGAGTTCATGGAAAAAAATTTCCAACAATCCAATTCTACAGGGTTTAAATAAACGCATTAGGGCACAAGACAATAATCAACCAAGGACAACAACAGAGGTAGACGGCGGATAGGGCCATCCTTCGCTCACCATCCTTGCACATAAAATCAAGACGTTGAGATCCATAGGTCTTTTAACGCTAAGGCGATGACTGTAGATCAGGCTCCTGGCTGACTGCTCAGGTGACGACTGGTAAGCTAAGGATGGAAGCTAAACAACCTCAAGGTCACAGTCAATACCATAGGGTAGTCACGACATGTGGGGACGAAGGCCATGGGAAATCAATTAACCAAACAATCAACTAGGCTAAGAAAAAGGGGTCCACTATCAATCTAAACATCCAATCCATTTACAAATCAATATGCAGAATCCAAGCATAAGTCCTAATGCATTCTACTCTACATAATAAAAGAGCATATCATTGCTTGATCGCCCGCTTTGAATGACATCCCGCACTCTGTGCAACTCCCGCTCACTGACTGTTGAGACTTCACTAGTACCTCCCAGCCAATGCTAGGGGTACTCTTCTTCCCCCTTAGCCCCCCGAACCGCAAAGGGGCCATGCACACTATCTAGATATCTTGTCTAGCTCCCATCTCACCTCGCAAGGCCGAGCTAGCACTCCTCTCCGAGCTGGGTATCCCAACTCCCACAAGAAAATCAGTTAAGTCGACATTTCTGCAGCGTAACGTTATGCAAACAGAAGATCCCTTTTATCCTTCTCCTTTCTTCATTATATAGAATTTCCCACTTCCTTTCTTTCCTAAAATCTCATTTTAATTAAAGTTTTAAAAATAAATTCCTAAAATTCCTCTCTGTACAAGTGTCCCCCATCCCCTACATTCCTCCATAAATTAATTTCTTTAATTAAGTAATTATCTTTATATACCTCACCCACCTAGAGTTACTCCTAGAATCACTCCTAGGTGTCCCTAAATTCCCTTACAAGTTTTAAAGGCTTTCCCTATTATGAAATTTCTAATTCAGTTTAAAATTAGAAGGCTCTTAAATGTAGATTCTTTACTAAGTTGACTTCCTACTTTTTCCCTTAAGTTCCCCTTTTTCCTTTTTATGTTACCTCTTTTCCCTAGTTTCCTATTTTTTTATTTTCCCTCTTTCCCCTTTTTCTTAGAACTCAAAAAGGTAGGTGTGGAATTTACCCCTTTTCCCTTTTATCATTAATTTAGTATCTTTTTTTTAAATTATCAAAAGATAAAATAATTAATTCCCTCTTTACATTTTATATCCACAGATTTTATTTCTTATGAATAATTTAATTTCTTACTCCCTTCATGTTACAAAATTTTATGAAGATCATAATTTTTATTTGAGTGGTTTTTATTTTAAGTTTTATTATTTTATTTTATTTTATCTATTATTATTATTATTATTATTTTTAAAGCTAGACAAAATTTTACCCCTAGCGTAATTTAGACTTAGAACTTAGATTTCGTACTGGGCAACATTTAATTAGGGAAAAATTGTTTTTAAAATTTCTTAACATGTTATTTGTCTTAGGGCCATCTAGGTTCATCCTTATATCATCAACAACGTGACGTGCCCTTTAGGACACACTAGGTGCTCCAAGGGTGCCACTCACCTTATTCGTTCCCTTGTGAGATGTGCCCTTCAGGACGCACTACGTGCTCCAAGGGTGCCACTTGCCACTCTCAATTTTTCTTGCGTGACATGCCATTCAGGGTGCACCATGTGCTCCAAGGGTGCCACTCGCCTCTTGAATCATTTGGTAGACATCAATAACCCCTGGAGTCAACACTTTACTAGGTGAACTTGTGGGAGACTAAGGGTTTCTAAGGAATAATTCCCCCACCTTATTTCATGCCCCTTAGAATCATCGTGAGAGATTATCGCTGTCTTCCCTCATGACATCATGGGTCCTCTCAAACTAGTTAATCATTAACCTTCAGTTCAAGCCACGACGAGAGTGCTAGTAGGTTGTGGTAGGGCTACTGCCCACAACTCTCCCTCAACATATCTGGTAATTGTGTGCGACCCCTTTACTCCATATGTGAGTTTGGTTGGTAAGCTATCGTCATCCTGCATAATTAATAAATCATGTCAGAATATATCCATATCATATCATCTAGTCAAATGCACTAATATCACAGTAAAACAATCAAACCCCAAGGGTAGACTCCCTGACTCAATCCGGAGCCCAAGGGGTTCCATCGATGCCTCTACATCCTCAAGGTCCAAAACCCTGCACACTCAATAAAATCGAGTCAATAACACTTGTCTATGTCAAAGCAGTAAAACAACATGTCATCAACCCATAATGCCTCATAATCAAAATCAAAAGTTTTAATAGCATAATAATCCGAATCACTTGCGAGCAAGTTTCCTCAAAGAATAAGTTCACTCAGTGTGCCAGAGCGGGATGTTACATACACCCCCTCTTGGTCCAAACTTCATCCTGAAGTTTCACAATATGATGAAATAAAGTATATCACAGTGTCATAGGTCTATCTATCAAACAAAATGGAAACTGTTGGTGCATATCATACGTGTCCTCCCAAGTTGCTGAGTGTGGACTATAATTGTCCCACTGGACCTTGACCTGATCTGTTGTTCGACACCTTAGCTATCGAATGTGATTATCCAAGCTGAATATTGGCTCAGTCGTGAGCGCCCCCTCATCCGATGCCCACCAGGTTCTCAAGTCAAACATGTGTAGGATCACTAAAATAATGTCTCAAAACATATACACGAAAAACATCGTGCATATGCCTCAAAGAATCTGGCAAGGCTAGCTGATAGGCCACGAGCCCCTTCTCTCCACAACCTCGAAAGGTCCCACAAAACTAGTAGATATTTTATCTCCCTTCCCAAACTTGATTGAACTTTCATGCGGTTTAACCCGCAAGAAGACTCGATTGCCGACCTCATAACTATAGTCGACATGGTGCGCATCGACATAACTCTTATGTTGATCCTACGCTTCCTTAATCCTTTGTCTTATTGTTTGCATTTTTTCTTCCATTTCTTGGATCGCTTTTGGTCCCACCAGGACCGTATCCTCAAGCCGATCCCAACTCAAGGCTTCTGACACGATCACCTGTAAATAAACTCGAAAGGCACCATCTAAATGGTGCTCTGGTAACTGTTGTTGCAAGCGAATTCTACCAATGGCAAAAAAAATTTCCAATGCTTTTGTTGGTCCATCACATACATGCACAACATGTCCTTCAAGGTCTGGTTTGTTCATTCGGTCCACCCGTTAGTCTCCAAGTGATACACAGTACTAAATTTAAGTTGGGTTCCCAATTCCTCTTGGAAACCCATCCAAAATCATCTAGTAAACATCGATCCTTGATCGGATATAATCCTCTTAGGCACACCATGCAGCCTCACAATCTGACTGATGAACACTCTAGCTATGTCAGGTGCCTAATACATCATATGCACAGGAATAAAGTTAGCACTCTTCATCAGAGTGTCTACTACTATGAAAATCAAGTCATGTCTCCTTGTCGTCAGGGGCAATCCAACAATAAAATCCATCAAAATCACCTCCCATTTTGATTCCAGAATAACATGTGGTTGTTGTAACCCTGCTGGGTGTCTATGTTCAGCCTTTACCTACTGACATTCTAGACATCTGGCCACATAGTTGACTATGTCTACCTTCAATCCCTTCCAAAAGAATAAGGGTTTAAGGTATGCCCTCATCTTCATGACTCCCAGATGAGCCATGTATACTGCTCTATGAGCCTTGCTTAGGATCAACATCCTAAACTCATTGTTTGGCGGTACGTAGATTCGACTTTTAAACCTCAATAAACCATCGCTATCAAATGAAAATCCCTCAAATCGTGGTACCATCATTTTGTTTTGTCTGATAAAACCCTCGACCTCTTTGTACAAGTCATCATCACGCTGTAAGGTTAGAATCTTTTCACATAGATTTGTCTGAAGAGGAAACACCGAAAAGATGCATGGTCTCCAACTCAAAGCATCCACCACTTTGTTCACTATACCTTTTATGTAAGTAATCTCGAAGTCGTACTCGCTAAGTAATTCCAACCAATGTCGTTGTCGCGCGTTCAGGTCGCTTTGCATAAAGATGTGTTGTAGTCCACAATGGTCAGTCCTTAGTTCAAATTTTCGTCCGACAAGATAGTGTCTCCAAACCTTCAAGGCATATACGATGGCTAACAACTCCAAATCGTGTGTTGCGTAGTTATCCTCATGCCTTCTCAGTTTCCTCGAGACATAAGAGATCACTCATCCGTCTTACATCAAGACTCCACCTACGCCTTCCTTGGATGCATCGGTGCATACCAAGAAGTCCACGTCCATGTCAAGGACTTTTAGTATCGGTGTTGTTGTCAACAACTCTTTGAGCCTACAAAATGCTTCTCCACATTTAAAAGTCCCAACAAACTTCTTGTTCTTCTTCTGCAACTCTATGATTGGATTGTTATCTTTGAAAACCCCTTGACGAACCGTCGATAGCATCCTGCTAAACCCATGAAGCTACGCATTTCCGGGACATTTGTCGGTGCAGGCCATTCCATAAAAGCCTCGACCTTGGCTGGATCCACGTTGATGCCTTTGCCAGAGATGACATGCCCTGAGTAGTGAATACTAGATTGATAAAATGAGCATTTGGACAACTTCCCATACAATTTGCGCTCTCGCAAACACTGTAGTACTAAGCGCAAGTGCTCATCCTGCTCCTCCGTCGTCCGAGACTAAGTCAAAATATCATCAATGAACACTTGGACGAACTTGTCCAAGTACTCGCGGAACACCCCATTCATCCAATTCATAAATACCCCTAGGGATTTTGTCAGTCCAAACGGTAAAATAGTAAATTCGTAATGTCCAAACCTCGTCTTAAAGGAATTCTTATGGACATCATCCTCCTTGATCCGTAACTGGTGATACCCTGATCGCAAATCAATCTTGGAGAACACCGTCACAACCTTCATTTGATCGAATAGATCATCAATTCTTGGCAAAGGTTATTGATTCTTGATCGTAGCCTTGTTCAGTTGACAGTAGTCAATGCAAAGCCTCCACGATCCATCCTTCTTTCATATGAAAATAATAGGTGCACCCCACGGTGACATAGTAGGACGTATCAGTCTCAGGTCCAGCAACTCCTTCAGTTGCATTTTCAACTCTTGTAACTCTGGGGTCGACATCCCATAAGGCATCCTTGCTATCGATTCAGTCCCCGGTTTTAGGTCTATGGTAAACTCCAACTCCCTCTCTGAAGACATCCCAGGTAACTCATCGGGAAATACATCTACAACTCTCTCACCACCGGAAGGTGTTCTAAACCTTCCACTACTCCCTTCTCATTTAACGCAAGGATCGCATAAAGCTTGCACCCCTTGTGCATGCTCTTCTGAAGTTTCAAGGAAGATATGAACCTCAGGGGAAACTCCCTGGTGCCGGCCTACAATCACATGTCTTTATCCCTCATCATTGACCAAGCTCAAATGTTTCATCTTGCATTTGAGTATCGCCTCATGTGATTCCAACTAGTCCATACCAATCACGACATCATACGACCCTAGGATCATGACGTATAGTTTGGCCCTGGTGACAAACTCTCCCAGGTTAAGGATGCATCCCGTAACCCTTCCTCCAACCTTTTGTTGGATTCTAAGGTCATCTTTATGAAGCTAAACTCATCCAATTTGACTTCCTTTACCTTAATCCTTTTTAGTGCTGCACCAAAAATGAAACTCTTAGTAGCACCAAGATTTATCAAAAATACTAAGGGTTTGGGTAGTGATGGTACCTGTCATCTCAAGAACAATCGACTGATGCTCTGCCAGGTGGTTATTCACCACTGTAGGTATCCGATGGGCCTTTTCCATATCTCCCACAGTAGTGGGTCCAACGGATCTGGATGCTCTGGTCTTCTCCACAGGGCAGTCACGCTGGTAGTGTGGCTCCCCACATGTCCAACACCCCTTCTTCAGTCCAGTACTCCTAGTACCCAAAGTTGAAGATGAATTCTAACAATTAAGGCCAAACTTGAACTTCTTGACCTTACGGTTCTGGGTAACTTGGTGTGGAGCATATCAAGTAGCTCCAAAACGGGCCTAGTACTCGGGCACCATGTGACTACCTTGTCCCAAGGTGGTGAACCCGTTGAGCTAATTCTCAATGAACTCCTTAGAAACATACCTCTCCTAGAACCGTCCCTCAAATAGTTCCGATGAAATGTCATTGACGGCTAGGTTCAAAATGGTAGGAGCGTCTTCCACCATAAAAGAATGCTCCCCTTCGGTCAAAACACCGCCATGTGGAGCTTCATGCTAGAGGTCATAAACGTGAAGTGTGAAGCACATGCCTTTCTCTACAACTAATATTCGATGACACCACCATCTGTGACACTCATGGACGCTATAACTCATCTCTCTTGATATCTAGGAGGATGCTATCAGTACTGGCTATTGCACTTTGTGGACCCTCAGGGGCACCCTCTAGATGTGATCTCCACGAGGACACATTAAGGTTTTTACTTAACACAAGGGTTAATACTCACGTGTTTACTGCAGTGGAAATCCTGGCAATCCACAGTGACAGGGTTGAACCTGCACTGATACCATATGTAACAACCCCACCGTTACGACAACTAGCGAAGCATTTTTTTCTTTGTTCTCAAAAATTAAGAGGCAAGAAGACAATGATGAAAACTAATTAATCAACCACTGACATCGAACGCTATCATGCAGTCCAGGAAACAAGTTACTTATGACACCACACATTAGCTCAAGACAACTGGTAAACATGCGCAAATTAACAAGGAGGACAACTACCCACCAAAATCAACGCGACCAGGCCTACAAGCTAGGGACAACATCCCCATCCCGACCTCTCAGCCCAGACGAACAAGACTAGAACCTTAAGTAGGACGGACCTAATGCCTGAAGGCATTTGACCCTTGCGCGAAGGTCAACACACAACACTCAGCCACGCTCACAGGGCAAGAGTCGGCTCTGACCAAGATATCAATCACTGCTAACCCATAGGATGTGCCATGACCCTTGCTCTAGGAATCATGTCATCCCCAGAAGAAGGGAGCGACAATAACTTGGGGAAACACAACCTATCTGGACCAAGGACTTCGACAATTCTGACCGCTAAGGCCAACTACTGGCCAAAAGGATACTCTCGTACTACAAGTAATAGGTCTAGGGGACGCAAGAGAAAGACAACTCGGGGAGTATGTAAGACGATACCATCTTCGACAACCACCCCAATCTCTATTAAGTCTAAGGGTCAATTACAATCCAAAATTTGTGATAAGTAGGTCAACTACTTATGCCAACATGGATAGGTGATTGAATGTTGCATAGCGCATGCAAATCCAAGAGAAGCATCAGGAGCTTAGGCTAATCGCCTTTCTTCCCACTGGTTAAGGTTTTGTCCAACCTTGTAATCCTTCTAGAATTTTTATTAATTAACCCAACATTTATATAACTAATATCATTTTATTTGTAATGGCCCTCTAAACCATACAGGAAAAGTTATCAAATAACCCACCTGTTATTCATACCCTAAATTTCTTTATTAGAGAAAGGTCTATAAAATTTATGCACCTCTATGTATCACTCATTAGTGGATTACTTGGATAACTACCTTGGGTTTGAGTTGTAACCCAGCTACAAGAATCAAGGTATGATGCGAGATGAAAAGAATTTAAATGATAAAACAACACCTTAAATAGTCCCAAGTAATTTTTAAAGAAAATTTAAAGGAATAGAAAACAAATTCAATGAAACACATCTTAATTCTATCCCATAAATAATAGTTATGAATAGAAGGCTACCCAAAATTTAGATAGCTTTGGAGAGAAACTACCTTACACCCATTGTTCAACTCATCCATAATCGAGCTATACATTTAGTGAATGATAGGAATAGTTAATGAAAGGAAAGAAATTATAATCTATCACCATTGCAACCCCATACAGAATTTAACCTGGAGTTACACATTAAACAATAAAGGATAACAAATATATTAGATTATCAATAAAGAATGGAACAATTATTAGTTAACCATAACATAGTAATTAGGGATCTATTACCCCACATACATTAAAGCACATAAAGGTTATCTGGTTGTTGTCAATCCTGATAAGCTTAGTGTTGTCCAAGGGCTGTTAAATGGCCGTGACTCGCAGCGAAAGGTAAAACGCTGATTGAGGCAATGGTAGGCTATTGTTTACAAAAAGGGGTATTGCTGCTAAGGGAAAAACTCAATGCTAAAGACTTTCAACAACCACAGTCATGCCATATAAATCTCTACTTGTCTACAATAATTATTGCTAATAGACTTGAATGTCGGACATAGTCTACGTCATTAACGCTGTCATTACAGAGTAATTCCACAGTCAACAAATGCCTGATTCCATTCTAAAAGAAATAGATTGGCAATTTCGCCAGGAAACCAAGGCACGTTAGCAACAGTTTAAAAGCAAAACACAATCATCTTCAGGTAATTCACCAGGCAACAACTGCAATCTCAAGGCAGAATGGTTTTATAGAAAATCGCAGGCATCTAATTCATGGAAGAATTTGGGGTCATCCCAGCCACAATGTTGTTAAGGATTAGAGTAATAATAGTGATCCAAGGGACGACAACACTGTCAAAAATTTCAACCAGCAGAAACGCTGAACCAAGACTCAACAGAAGGAAAATCATGGTTGTTAATAAAACACCACCAAGCCATAAACCACATGACTTGCACAGAAAAAATGCCCCTTTTCACTATCATACACAACAAAATTTCACCCACCAGACACCACCGTTGCTGCTAAAATGTTGCATGCCATCGCTATCCATTAATGTAAATCGACTGCTATCAATTAGCTAAAATTTTGTTGAGTTTAAAGGTACCAGTGCTGACTACTTAAAAGAATATGCAATTTAAACATAATGATTGTTTAGTTTACTAAAAAGAAAACGATTATTGCAGAGTCACTGTCCATCAAAATGATTTGCTAATGTTTAATTGCTAGAAGGGAAAACAATCATTGCAGAGACACTGTCCATAAAAATGGTTGCTAATGTTTAATTGCTAGAAGGGAAAATGATCATTGTAGAGACATTGTCCATCAAAACAATTGCTAATGTTTATTTGCTAAAAGAGAAAACGACTATTGCAGAGACACTGTCCATCAAACGATTTGCTAAAGTTTATTTGCTAAAAGAGAAAACCACTATTGCAGAGACATTGTCCATCAATGATTTGCTAATGTTTAATTTCTAGAAGGGAAAATGATCATTGCAGAGACACTGTGCATCAAAATGATTGCTAATGTTTATTTTCTAAAAGAGAAAATGACTATTGCAGAGACATTGTCCATCAAATAATTTGCTAAAGTTTATTTCCTAAAAGAGAAAATGACTATTGCAAAGACATTGTCCATCAACGATTTGGTAATGTTTAATTGCTAAAAGAGAAAACGATTATTGCAGAGACATTGTCCATCAATGACTTGCTAATGTTTATTTTCTAAAAAGAAAATGATTATTGCAGAGAACAGTTAATGGCTAGTCAACAGAATTACAAGCGCAAGCCAAATATCCTTCAACATAAAACACAGAGATAGATGTATCCGTCAATGCTCAATAACGCAGAGTTAAGTTGCTCATCTAACCATAGATGCAGAGTAAATTTATCCATTCATGCATAAAAATGGAGTCAATAATGTAAAAACACAGGAATGTCCAGTGAGATAAAAAGGCGAAGTAAAACAAGATAACAATAGATATAAACATGTCAAGTTCATGGAAAAAATTTGCCAACAATCCAATTTTACAGGGTTTAAATAAATGCATCAATGTGCAAGACAATATCGTCCAAGGACAACAACAAAGGTAGATGACGAATAAGGTCATCCTTCACTCACTATCCTTGCATAGAAAAGTAGGGCGTTGAGATCCATAGGTCTTTTAACGCTAAGGTGACGATCATAGATAAGGCTCATGGTTGACTTCTCAAGTGAGGACTAGTAAGCTAAGGACATAAGCTAAACAACCTCAAGGTCACAATTAATACCACAGGGAAATCACGACATGAGGGGATGAAGGCCACGGGAAATCAATCAACCAAACAATCAGCTAGGCTAAGAAAAAGGGGTCCACTATCAATCTAAACATCCAATCCATTTACAAATCAATATGTAGAAACCAAGCATAAGTCCTAATGCATTCTACTCTACATAATAAAAGAGTGTATCATTGATTGATTGCCCGCTTTGAATGACGTCCCGCGCTTCATGTAACTCCTGTTCACCAATCGTCGAGACTTTACCGGTACCTCTCGGCTAATCCTAGGGGTACTCTTCTTCCCCCTTAGCCCCCTGAGCCGCAAAGGGGCCATGCAAACTATGCAGAGATCTCGTCTAGCTCCCAGCTCGCCTCGCAAGGCCAAGCTACTACTCCTCTTCGAGATGGGTATCCCAACTCCCACAAACAAATCAGTCAAGTCGATATTTCTGCAGTGTAACATTACGCAAACAGAAGATCCACTTTCTCCTTCTCCTTCCTTCATTATATAGAATTTCCCACTTCCTTTCTTTCCTAAAATCTCATTTTAATTAAAGTTTTAAAAATAAATTCCTAAAATTCCTCTCCGTACAAGTGTCCCCCATCCCCTACATTCCTCCATAAATTAATTTCTTTAATTAAGTAATTATCTTTATTTCCCTCACCCACCTAGAGTTACTCCTAGAATCACTCCTAGGTGTCCCTAAATTCCCTTACAGGTTTTAAAGGCTTTCCCTATTATGAAATTTCTAATTCAGTTTAAAATTAGAAGGCCCTTAAATGTAGATTCTTTACTAAGTTGACTTCCCGCTTTTTCCCTTCAGTTCCCCTTTTTCCTTTTTATGTTACCTCTTTTCCCTAGTTTCCTATTTTTTGATTTTCCCTCTTTCCCCTTTTTCTTAGAACTCAAAAAGGCAGGTGTGGAATTTAACCCCTTTTTCCCTTTTATCATTAATTTAGTATCTTTTTTTTAAATTATCAAAAGATAAAATAATGAATTCCCTCTTTACATTTTATATCCATAGATTTTATT
The DNA here is from genome assembly GCA_000966675.3 of Picea glauca. Lineage (NCBI taxonomy): Eukaryota > Viridiplantae > Streptophyta > Pinopsida > Pinales > Pinaceae > Picea > Picea glauca. Next base: position 266,184 of record JZKD02S0106478.1, on the reverse strand, counting down.
TCGTATGAATAATTTAATTTCTTACTCCCTTCATGTTACAAAATTTTATGAAGATCATAATTGTTATTTGAGTGGTTTTTATTTTAAGTTTTATTATTTTATTTTATTTTATCTATTTATTTTTTTATTTTTATTTTTTTAAGTTAGATAAAATTTTACCCCTAGTGTGATTTAGACTTAGAACTTCGATTTTCTACTGGGCGACATTTAATCAGGGAAAAATTGTTTTTAAAATTTCTTAACATGTTATTTGTCTTAGGGCCATCTAGGTTCATCCTTATATCATCAACAACACGACGTGCCCTTCAGGACGCACTAGGTGCTCCAAGGGTGCCACTCGCCTTATCTGTTCCCTTGTGAGATGTGCCCTTCAGGATGCACTACGTGCTCCAAGGGTGCCACTCACCACTCTCAATTATTCTTGCGTGACACACCCTTTAGGATGCACCACGTGCTCCAAGGGTGCCACTTGCCTCTTGATTGATTTTGTAGACATCAATAACCCCTGGAGTCAACACTCCGCCAAGTGAACTTGTGGGAGACTAAGGGTTTCTAAGGAATAAGGCCCCCACCTTATTGCACACCCCTTAGAATCATCGTGAGTGATTGTCGCAGTCTGCCCTCATGACATTGTGGGTCCTCTCGAACTAGGTAATCATTAACCTACAGTTCGAGCCATGGCGGGAGTGCTAGTAGGCTATGGCAGGGCTGCTACCCACACCTCTCCCTCAACATCTCTGGTAGTCGTGTGCGACCCCTTTACTCCATATGTGAGTCTGGTCAGCAATCTATCATCAGGTTGCATCATTAAAAAATCATGTCAGAACATATCCATATCATATCATCTAGTCAGATGTACTAATATCACAATAAAACAATCAAACCCCAAAGGCACACTCCCTGACTCAATCCGGAGTCCAAGGGGTTCCATCGATGCCTATCCATCCTTAAGGTCCAAAACCCTACACACTCAGTAAAACTGAGTAAATAGCACCTGTCTATGTCAAAGCGGTGAAACAACATGTCATCAACCCATAACGCCTCATAATCAAAATCAAAAGTTTTAATAGCATAATAATCCGGATCACTTGAGAGAAATTGTCCTCAAAGAATAAGTTCACTCAGTGCGCCAGAGCGAGATGTTACAAATACTTAATTCCTATTACCTTGTCTTATTCCTAATACTTTATTTCCATTACAAATACTAGTATAGTTTACTAAACCCTCGTCTTTCTTCTTTTGTAAGTTTACATAATCAAGGAAATTGGATCAAGGAAAACCTCTTTCTTGAAAGGTATTTGAGTTCTGATCTAGGCGTACATATTTATGCATTCTTCTTAGATTATGTCTATAATACAAGTGGTAATGGATTCTTTGGCCTATGGTACTCCACTATAATATTTGAATCATGATCGATTGAATACACAGGTTGTTTTGTAAATAATTCGAATAAGGTTCATTGAATGTGACAACTACTTTTTCCATAAATTTGTAGACTACTGAATCACTACTTTTCTCTGGTTTATAGGTAATATAAAGAATGTACATGGACTATTATTTGTTCTGTCTATTCTCTATGGTATTTGTGTAGATTTGAAATACTAATTCATCACATATATAATTCAATGGTCAATAGGAATATAACAATAGTTTTATTATTCCCTTATGCAAGAACACACACACACACACACACACACACACACACACACATATATATATATATATTAATGAACAATAGGAACATACAATCATTTCTATCATTTCTTTTGCATGAACACATATATATGTATATGCAGTTGTTGATATATGTATAACCATATTTAATGATTAATAGGAACATACAATAGTTCTTCTATTTTTGTATAGATGAGCACATATATTTGTATATATACCACTAGTACATATGACCAAATTTGCGACAATTTTTTGTTGATATTACCACACTTATCCATGGCAATTTCCATGAAAGACGATATTTTTTTTCGTTGAAATAATCTTGTTGCTATATCCATGATCCACGTGTGCGTGGAAACATCGACGAAATAAGCGCTCCACATGTCACCACCTTCAAGATGGGTTAACCCTATGCATCTTCACAATTATGAATAAAAATTGTCACAATTTTGACGAACATTTCTACCAGGCCAATAACTTACGACCTAGATGATGAATGTGCGACGTAAAACTGTCGCAACTTGCGATGAAAATATGTGGAAATATCGACGAAAATATATCTCAAAACCAAAATTACGACGCAGATGTTGTATGTGCGACGAAAATTCGTGGCAAATTTGCTTTATCTATTGTTCGATAAATATGGTTCTTAGGAAGAAAGTGACTATACTCATCAAACACTTCCTTTTCTAAACTCCTTGAACGACGAGATTTTATCCTAGGACCACAAAATGGCCATGCAAATTTACCCTTTGTTTGAATACCTACAAGATATATCAATAAATGTATCGTCAAATTAGAGTTACAATTTAAAATAATGCATGATTTTTTCCAAAAAGATATATAATATTAAATCACAAAAATAAAGTAAAAATATACCACAAAAATGTGTTAACCCAAGAGCATCATGAATTGTCCATGATAGTATTCCATGGAATTGAAATCATCTTTTCCCTATTGTTCTAGAGATGTCATACATAGTGACGCCAACCCATAACTTCAACAACTCATCGATGAGAGGATCAATATATACGTTCATATCTGTAACCTGGTACCTACCTGATTGGTTCAACCTACTGCATGATTATTTATACTTATCTAGATGTCGTGATATATAAAAGAAATAATTACCATGCACGAAACAAAGAAATGATATATTTTGTCATGCTTTAAAGAAAATAAAAGATAATTAGATACCTGGAACAATCATTGCCAACATTGTGTGCTCTCTCTTGATCAAAATCCAAGAAGGAAGGTTATTGTTTATAACAAAAACAGGCCACACTGAGTACGTAGAATGAATCTCTCCAAATGGATTGACACCATCAGCTGCCAACGAAATTCTAACATTACGAGGTTCTTCTTTAAAAATTGGCCACTTTTCTTCGATGTAGTTCAATGCAGAACCATCTACATGCATTCAAAGAACATCGTCTCGACTTTTGTTCTTTTCATGGAAATCCATAAACTGTGCTATACTTTGGCACCTGAACAACCACTGGAAACGTGGAATTATTGGAATGTAATGAAGAACTTTGTGAGACACCTTCTTTGAAGCTTTGTCGGTTCGATATCTACTTATTTGACATAGTGGGAATTCATTTTCTAATGCATATTTTCCATAATATATGATATGATCATTAGGGCATGCGCCAATAGACTAATAGTCCATTCCAATTTCTTTCATAATCACGGATATTTCTCGATATGTGTGTGGAAAAATATTTGACATCAGTAATAGAAAATCACCTAACAATCTACAAAATTGTAAACAATAAGTCAATGTAAACAATATTGATCATCAATATATTATCCAATATACTAATTTACAAATTAGAAAACAATAGAAATATAGGAAAAAATTGAACCTTTTAAGTCTTTGTGAACATGTAGGCATAAATAATTAACAAATTAAATACCTTAGTATCTGCGTGAGACATGTGTTTGATAAACCATTCAAAACCTTCAGGTTCACCAACAACAATATAGTAGATAAAATATTTTTTGTTGAGCCTTCATAAAGAGGTTGACGTGACTTCTCGAGTAGAGGATCAACATAATGACTATCATCCTGGTTGTCCTCATCCATTGGAGAAAATGTGTCTTGGATCAATCTATGTATCTCATCTTCCTGATTTGAATCACTAATGTCATCTCCATCCATATCATCATTAATAACTTTATCAACAACTTCAATATTCTGATCTCGAAATTCATCTCCATGTAAAGTAGTATTTCTGCTAGTACTTGGCAAATAACTCTCTGGAGGTCGACACTTTGGGGGCATCGTCTATATATTTAAAAA
>JZKD02S0106478.1:247965-262155 GCA_000966675.3 Picea glauca | reverse complement strand
ACATCAATAAAAAATAACATACTAACCTTGCAAGTTCAAAATCTGAGCTATGTAGATCAAGAATTGGATTTGTTCAACCGGTGGGTGACAGAAAAAATAAACAACTCAAACAAAATCCAAGAAAAATGTTGCAACTATAGCAATTGTGTCGCAAAGTCTCTTAAAGTCATGTATATATAGATAAAATAGTCAACTAGCCATTAACACCGACCAATGAGATAGGAAAAATGTTTTTCGCTATTGCCACGAAAGTTTGTTGCTATAGTGATGAAAATCTCGACTAGGTTAAATTAAGATATTCGTCGATATTGCGATGAACTTTCATGGCAATATCCACGAAAATCCCGCCATGTTTAAAGAAATGATGAAACTAGTGGAAGTGTGGAAAATTTTCATGGAATAATCTGCCCATATGTAGTAGTGTACCATCATCACATTTCAATTTAAAATAGTATAGTACCCTTGAACTATAATAAACCATCACATTCCTAACCAATAATAATAAAACATAATATTGACAAAGAATGCAAGTCAAGATAGATATCTGAAACCTGATGCTGGAATAAAAATGGAACATCCACATTCCACCCAACTGTAGAACAAAACAACTAAGTTCACTTGCCCTATTCATCCCCTAGCTTGACCATGAGTCCATAAGGGAAAGATGAAATGTTCATATTTAGCTACAGTCACCATCCACATATCGTAAATTCATTTTCCTCACACTCACAATGCTCATAAAAACAAAGATAGATTTTCCTTTCTCCCAACATACTCAAAAACATCTTGCCTCCTCCATATGTTCGTTTTATATGCATCTTGTTCCTAGGTCTCTCCTTCCCTCCTTGGGAATTCACAACTTTACAAATCCCTGATTTTTAGGGGCTTCTAGTGATCAAATTCCACATTTTCCACTTGTAAAAATCATCCTTGAGGCAACTCAAACCTGTTCCCCACTCATGGAGTCATGGTAAGTGATGCGGGAGCATCGTAACAAGCCAAAATATGCACCTAGCCAAAGGAGCAGCTGGACACGCAAATGGAAAAAGAGCATGTTTTTCTTTATGAAAACATTTTGAATTTTGAACTTAAAAGCATTAATGTAATAGTTAGGAAGAAGGTGTACTTTACATTTATACCTAGGAGATATGAATACATCTGGGGGGATTACTCCCATTTGTCAAATTTTAATAGGCATTTAAGTATGTTAATGAAAGTAGGTAGATTGGAATTAAGAGATTAGACAGTTTAGAGTGTAGGAGGGAAAACAGATATAGACACCCTCGCTCTTGTATTATTGTATTATTAGAATAGAACAAGAGAAAAGAGTTGTAGCAGAGAGTTGTAGAGAAGAACGTATGTACATGAGTATTTGAGTTAATATATGAAGCTTTGACTCAGATTTCATGGTGTTATGATGTTTACTGTTTACATTTGTTGAATGGTATGCTTACAATTGTTTTATTCTCTCGGTTTATGTATTTGTTTCAATTTTTTGTTGAATGTGTGATTTCATGTTAAGTATATGAAGTCTGAGAGAGGAGGAGAATGAGTTTCAATTGTTTCTTTTCCTGAGAGTTCCTACAAGGAGTGCAGTGAAACATCCGCAAGGTGTGCATTGACAAGAATCTGAGTTTTATCTCAGAGAGATTAGGAGAGACACAGTTGTTCTCATTTCCAACAAAAGTGCGGGTGAAGCACATAGCCATGAAAGGTGTGTGTAGGCTAGTTGAAGCCTTAGAATTTATCAACTAAGGTTGAAGAGTGAAAGACTATTGTTGCAAAGAGAGCACAGAGTTGAGGACTCAAATAACTAGAGGTTATTTGAAATATTTCCACAAGGAGTGTGAGCAAAATTCCTCTTGGAGACTTGATTTTACAAGAGAAAGCTCAGAAGGATTAGTTCCTTTGAAGTATTCAAAGAAATATGGGGAGCCAAATCATCGCGTAGAAGGTTAAGTCCTGGAGAAAGAACATTGGCTCGTTTCATAGAGATTCATTGAGAAGTGAATCGGATGGTTGAAATTCTCCATGGAGAACTCACGAAGTTGCGAGGACCGTAGGATCCAAAGTAGGTACAAGGTGGATAAGGATTGGATGAACCCATCACTTTGGTATTAGGAATCAGCATAGACCATTGATCGTGATTTGTTGTGAGCTGTTGGATCATTTTGGGGATTCAGAGTTCGTAAGTCCAGAGTGTAAGCCAAAATCCTTGATCACCCTAACTCTCGAATCACGAGAAAGATTGTTAAGTGTGGAATTTAGGGATCTCAGTAATTCAGGATTTAGAATACCGAAAATCCTAATGAAAAGGAGCCAAGGGCCTTTGCATTGAAAACCCCAAACTTATGAAACCCAAAATATCCTTGAAGTGGCATTTTGGCACTTCGGGGATCGGGGTTTCGGCATTCCCATTAATAAGCATTTAGAGAACTTCACATAAGAAACCTCGAAGTCATGAAACGTGAAGTATTGGGGAAGTGGCATTTCGGTGTTTCGGTGTTTTGGGGTTTGGGAGCCTGAGAAGACAGTGTTTGGAATTGATAGTGTCGAACTCCCGGTGCCCGGAAGCCCGAAATAACATGGGATGTCAGATCTAAAGAGAGGCTATTAGCCATTGATTCTGTAGAAGGCGCCATTTCAAAATTTAGGATTTTGAAGTGGTAGAGGAATGACAATCGAAGTCTTGTTCAAGTCCCAAAATCCAGGAAGAGTGACAGGTGGCAAGAATCCACGATAGAGATAGAGGATAGCTAAGAAGATAGGTGGCGCATACTCGTTGCCAGGTAATGTCAATTTCCATTGACGGTTTCGGGGTTTTGAAGGTTGCAGTGTCGAGAAGCCTTGCATTAGGATTCACGAAATCGCAAAGTCTAAAACTTCGAATTAGAGAAAGAGTCCTGTTCGTAACCATTGGAGAGCCAACCTTTATTGAACGTATTGGGATTTGACATTTTAATGTTTTCGAAGACAAGGAATCGGGGTCCTTTTCACCAGAATTCCCGAAGTTGTGAAACACGACGCAATTGTGGAGGAGGACATGGCCAAAGGAATTTGGCATTTTGGCATTTCGGGTTTTGGGGGTTGAAGAGCCAGAAAACTCGAAAACACGAATCTCGATATCGTGAAATCCAAAATCCCAATTCGGAAAAGGGCGCAATCATTTTGTTGGTCAGGAGATTTGGGTTGATGCCTTGTGTTTGATCGCGTGGGCATACCTATAAGAACCTGTGGAAAACAATGTTGTGTGTGTGTGGGATTCCTTGTGGAGGAATCAAAAAGTCAATTTGACTCAGGGGCATATTTAGAATGATCTTGCATGGATCTTGGCCTGAGGGTCATGGGTCTACACCAATTGTGGTATCAAAGCTTGATTGTGTCTGTATATTTCAGGCAGAAGGAGCTAGAGGAAAAAGAGTAGTCTGATACACACCATTGTAGTATCAGAGCTGCAGAACAAGTTTTTTGCTTTCTGTAGCAGAGAAAAGAGGAACATTTTATAACCATGCCGTCGAGAATAAGAGATAGGCCAATGCAAATGCCTGATCCAGCAAGGGAAAGAGAAATGCGTGAGTTACATGCGAGACTTGATGCTATGGAGACAACATAGAGGTGCACAATTGACACTAGGGATATCAGTGAGGTTGAAAGTGAAAATGAAACTAGAAATGAAGAAGAAGAAGCTACAGTCAAAGATGTTGTGGATGAATGCCCATTCAGGGTTGTTGCAAGAATAGGTGCCAGAGCAAAAATGGATATTCTAGTGTATGAGGGAAACTTGGATGTTGAAGAGCTTCTAGACTGGATTAAAGCTCTAGATAAATACTTTGACTATGAGGATGTCGAGGAAGACAAAGAAGGTCAAACATGTCGTTACTAGACTTGAAGGGCATGCATCACTATGGTGGGATGAACTGCAAGCTGATAGACACTGCAAAGGCAAGCAGAAAATTAAAAGCTGGGATAGAATGGTTGCAAAGATGAAATCCAAATTCATACCCAAGGATTATCAAATCACTCTGTTTCGGAGGATGTAGAATTTGAGATAGAAGATGATGTCAGCGAAAGAATACACCGAAGAGTTCTACAAGATAAACATCAAAGCAGGTCATCGGGAAAGTGATGATGAAAAGGTTGCTAGATACATGAATGGTATGCGATGTGACATTCAATATGATATGAGCATGATGACCCTTCAAACTGTAGAAGATGCTTATCAGATGGATCTTAAAGATGAAGAGAAGCTGAGTCAGAAACAAGGTCAAAGAGGTCGAGGTAGAAATCAAGCCAGAGGCAAAACAATTTCCCAAGACAGAAATCAGAAATCTAAAGAAGAAGGGAAGAAACCTCAAACTCAACATGAGAGAGGAGGAATCTCACAGAGAGGGCAATATGCTGATAGAAATACTTTTCCTCAAGCTAGAGGAAGAGGAAGAGGCAGAGGCGGTGAAGTAAAATGCTTTGTCTGTGGAAAGATTGGACATAAATCCTATGAGTGTCCAGATAAGAAAAAATATGGTGGTGAATCTCACATTGCCAAAGATCAAGGATGAAATTTTGAGGTAGAAGATGTTGAGGGCATAAGATCTGTGACGATGAGGAAAGTTCTCTTAAATCCAGAGAAGGAGGCAGAGAACCTAGCCCAAATAAACAGTCTGTTTCAGACTGCTTGCAAAACCAAAGATAGAGTATGCAAATTCATAGTGGAAAGTGGTAGCACAGACAATCTCATATCTACAGAGATGGTAGAAAAGATGGAGCTGGAGATTGTTGTACACCCAATCCCATATAGAGTTTCGTGGCTAAAAAAAGGACATCAGGTAAATATCACTAAATAGTGTTTAGTTGAATTCAAAATAGGGGGATATAAAGATGAAATATTATGTGATTTCATTCCCATGGATGTTTGTCATCTATTGCTAGGTAGACTATGGAAATATGATAGGAACGTGATTCATGATGGGAGAAAGAACACATATACCCTGGAGAAGAATCGGAGGACGCACATGTTATTGCCGATTAAAAAACAAGAGGTGAAAACAGAGATGAAAAACACTGTACTTCTCATGAGTGGGAAGGAAATTCTTAAGGAGGTTAAGAAGAAGGAAGAAACACAATTTATTGTGGTCAGGAAGCCCAAAATTGTTTTCACTAGTACGGGAATAGATGATCTACCAGAAGAAATCCAGGAATTGCTGGGAGAGTTTGTTGATATAGTAGTGGACGAACGACCTTGTTCGTTGCCACCTATCAGGAGTATAAGCCATCATATCGATATTATAGCTAGATCGAGTTTACCAAACAAAGACGCGTATAGGTTGACGCCACAGGAAAATGAAGAAGTTAAGAGACAAGTCCAGGACTTAATGGACAAAGGATTAATTCGAGAGAGCCTGAGTCCATGCGTTGTTTCGATAGTGCTCAGCCAAAATAAATATGGAGGCTGGAGAATGTGTACAGACTCAAGGGAGATCAATAAGATTACCATCAGATATAGATTTCCATTGCCAAGAATGGACAACTTGATGGATTGCTTGAGTGGAGCAAGATTCTTTTCAAAGATTGATTTGAAAAGTGGGTATCATCAAATTCGAATGAGAGAAGGTGATGAACGGAAGACAACATTCAAGATGAATGAGGAGCTATATGAATGGCTTGTTATGCCATTTGTATTAACGAATGCACCCAGTGCTTTCATGAGATTGATGAACAAAGTCCTGGAGGATTTCATAGGGAAATTCATCATTGTATATCATGATGATATATTAATCTTCAGGAAAACAAGAGCAGAACACTTGAAACATTTAGTTGTTGTAATGAGGAGATTAGAGCAAGAGAAATTGTTGATCAATGTGAATAAATCATCATTTATGAGGATAGAACTCATTTATTTGGGTTTTGTTATCTCTGCAAATGAGATGAAAATGAATCTGGAAAAGGTAAATGCGATTAAGAATTGGCCATTGCTGAAAAATGTGTTTGAAGTTCGAAGCTTCCATGGTTTGGCTAGTTTCTACAGGAAATTCATCCAAAATTTTAGTGGAATTAGTACACCAATGATGGATATGGTGAAGAAAAGACATAAATCTTTTCATTGGACGGAGGAAGCAGAGAAGAGTTTCAATATGCTGAAGAAGAAGATCACTGAGAAGCCAATTCTGGTTTTTCCAGACTTTAGCAAGACATTCCAGGTCAACTGTGGTGTGAGTGAATTTGCAATTGGGGCGGTTTTGAGAAAAGATGATAGGCCGATCGCATATTTCAGTGAAAAAATGAATGAAGAGAAAATTAAGTACTCAACATATTTCAAAGAATTCTATGTGATCATACAAGCGCTAAAGAAGTGGAGACATTATTTGGTTCCTAAAGAGTTTGTTTTATACAATGATAATCATGCTTTACAATTCATGACTCAATAGGAGAAGTTGAATCAAAAACATGTTAAATGGGTTGAATTCATACAGAATTTTACTTTTGTAACTAAGCATATTTCTGGAACAGCTAACAAAGTTGTTGATTCTTTGAGTAGGAAATCTTTGCTTATGCAGGAATTCAGAGTCAAGACTTTAGGTTTTGATAACCTCAAATAAATGTACAAGCATGACCCAGATTTTAAGGAAGCATATGAAGTGTCTGAGAATCCAGTTCTCAGAGATAGAAGCCAGTGGACCGAATACATGATCTAGGATGGATTATTATTCAGGGGCAATCAACTATGCATTCCAAAATGCTCCATGAGGGAGAATTTGTTGAAGGAAAAAAATAATGGCAGATTGGACAGACACTTCAATCATGATAAGACGTTCTCAAAGTTGAATGGCTCATATTTTTGGCTAGAGATGAGGACAGATGTTAAAAAAATTGTGGACAGATGCAGACTTTGTCAGCACACAAAAGGGAAAAGGCAAAATACAGGGTTATACCAGCCCTTACCCATACCAGAAAGGATGTGGGACACAGTGAGCATGGATTTTATATTGGGGCTGCCAAGAACACAGAGAGGCTATGATTCAATCTTTGTGGTAGTCGACAAATTTTCAAAGATGGCACATATCATACCATGCCAGAAAACCAGTGACGCAACTCATATTGTGAACCTGTTTTTCAAGTAAGTTGTCAGACTTCACGGCTTGCCCAGGAGTATTGTGTCTGATCAAGATACCAAGTTCATAGGGCATTTCTGGAGGACCTTATGGAAAAAGTTGGGGAAAAGTTTGTCTTTTAGCTGAACATATCATCCTCAAATGGATGGGAAGACAAAAGTCGTGAACAAAAGCTTGGGAGATTTGCTGAGGATCTTAGTGACTAAACACCACAGTGAATGGGATCACATTCTGCCATAGACAAAATTTTCTTACAATGATTCACTTAACAAAATCACATGGCAGAGTCCATTCCAGATTGTATATGGAATGTAGCCAAGAGGAGTTTCTGAATTGAAAGATTGGGAACAAGCTGAATTCAGGAGTGCTACTGCAGAAGACTTTGCAAAAGGAATGAAGGAGCTTCATAGCCAAATGAAGGAGTGATTGCAGAGTTCAAGTCAAGAATACAAGTGGAGAGCAGATCAACACAAGCGAGAAATTCACTTTGAAGTTGGTGATCTGATTCTTGCGCATCTGAGGAAGGAGAGGTTCCTAAGGGGAACATATAACAAACTAAAGATGAAAAAGATTGGACCATGCAAGGTCATAAGGAAATTTGGGGCAAAGGCATATGAGATTGAATTACCCGATGGGGTCAGAATCTCACCGATATTCAATGTTGTGGATTTGTACCCTTACAGAGTTGAAGAAGCATGAGTAGAAGAAGAACAGAAAGAAATTCAATGGACAAAACAAATTCCTGTAGCTAAAAAGCCACAGATGGAAAGCATAATTGACAAGAGGGTTAGTAAAATGACCAAGAGGAAGGAGTATTTTGAATACTTGGTCAAATGGAAAGGACATCCATTTGAATATGCTAGTTGGGAAGATGAAGTAGAAATTCATAAGCATGGACAGACCATGCAAGATCTCATGAATAGGAGTTTATGAAAAATTTCAAGCGAGGGAGTATGATGCAGGAGCATCGTAACAAGCCAAAATACGTGCCTAGCCAAAGGAGCAGCTGGACGCGCAGATGGAAAAAGAGCACATTTTTCTTTATGAAAACATTTTGAATTTTAAACTTAAAAGAATTAATGTAATAGTTAGGAAGAAGGAATACTTTACATTTATACTTAGGATATATGAACAGATCTGGGGGGATTACTGCCATCTGTCAAATTGTAATAGGCATTTAAGTCTGTTAATGAAAGTAGGTAGATTGGAATTAAGAGATTAGACAGTTTAGAGTGTAGGAGGGAAAACAGATATATACACCCTCCCTCTTGTATTATTGTATTATTAGCATAGAACAGAAGAAAAGAGATGTAGCAAAGAGTTGTAGAGAATAACCCATGTACAAGAGTATTTGAGTTAATATATGAAGCTTTGACTTAGATTTCATGGTGTTATAATGTTTACTGTTTACATTTGCTGGATGATATGATTACAATTGTTTTATTCTCTCTGTTTATGTATTTGTTTCAATGTTGTGTTGAATGTGTGATTTCATGTTAAGTATATGAAGTCTAAGAGAGGAGGAGAATGAGTTTCAATTTTTTCTTATCCTCAGAGTTCCTGTAAGGAGTGCAGTGAAACGTCTGCAAGGTGTGTGTTGACAAGAATATGAGTTTTATCTCAGAAAGCTCAAGAGAGACACCATTGTTCTCACTTCCAAAAGAAGTGCAGGTAAAGCATAGAGCCGTGCAAGGTGTGCGCGGGCTAGTTGAAGCCTTAGAATTTATCAACTAAGGTTGAAGAGTGAAATACCGTTGTTGCAAAGAGAGCACAGAGTCGAGGACTCAAATAACTAGAGGTTATTTGAAAGATTGCCACAAGGAGTGCGAGCAGAATTCCTCTTGGAGACTTGAGTTTACAAGAGAAAGCTTAGGAGGATTAGTTCCTTTGAAGTAGTCAAAGAAAGATAGAGAGCCAAATCATCGCGCAGAAGGTTAAGTCCCGACGAAAGAACATTTCCCCGTTTCACAAAGATTCACTAAGAAGTGAATTAGACGGTTGAAATTCTCCATGGAGAACTCACGAAGTTGCGAGGACCATAGGATCCAGAGGAGTTGTAAGTTGGATAAGGATTGGACGAACCCATCACTTTGGTATCAGGAATCAACGTGGACCAATGATTGTGATCTGTTGTGAGCTTTCAGATCATTTTGAGGATTCAGAGCTCGTAAGTCGGGAGTGTAATCCAAAATCCTTGGTAACTCTAACTCCTAAATCGTGAGAAGGATTGTTAAGTGTGGAATTTTAGGATTTCGATAATTCGGGATTCAGAATACCATAAATCCTGATGACAAGGAGCCAGGGGCCTTTGCATTGAAAGCCCCAAAGTTATGTAACCCGAAATATCCTTGAAGTGGCATTTCGGCACTTCGGGGATTGGGGTTTTGGCATTCCCATTGACAAGGATTCAGGGAAGTTCACATAAGAAACCCCCGAAGTCGTGAAACACGAAGTATTGGGGAAGTGGCGTTTCAACATTTTGGTGTTTCGGGGTTTGGGAACCTGAGAAGACAGCGGTTTGGAAACGAGAGTCTCTAACTCCCAGTACCCGAAAGCCCAAAATAACGTGGGTTGTCAGATCTAAAGGGAGGCTATTAGCCGTTGATTCCATAGAAGGTGCCATTTCAGAATTCAGGATTTCAAAGTGGTAGGGGAATGACAATCAAAGGCTTGTTCAAGTCCCGAAAGTCGGGAAGAGTGACAGGTGGCAGGAATCCATGACAAAGACAAAGGACAACTGAGAAGATAGGTGGCGCATATTCATTACCAGGTAGTGTAAATTTCCACTGATCATTTCGGGGTTTCGAAGGTTAGAGAGTCGAGAAGCCTTGCATCAGGATTCGCAAAATCATGAAGTCCAAAACTATGAATCAGAGAAAGAGTCCCGTTCATAACCATTGGAGAGCCAGCCTTTGCTGAACATATCGAGATTCGACATTTCAGTGTTTTCGAAGACAAGGAATTGGGGTCCTTTTCACCAGAATTCCCAAAGTCTCGAAACGCGAAGTAGTTGTGGAGGAGGACGTGGCTAAAGCAATTTGAAGTTTTGACATTTTGGGTTTCAAGGGTTGAAGATCCAGAAAAATCAACAACAGGAATCGCGATATCACGAAACTCGAAATCCCGATTCGACAAAGGGCACAATCATATTGTTGGTCAGGAGATTTGGGTTGATGCTTTGTGTTTGATCACGCGGGCATACCTATAAGGACCTATGGAAAACACTATTGTGTGTGTGTGGGATTCCCTATGGAGGAATCGAAAAGTCAATTTGACTCAGGGGCAGATTTAGAACGATCCTGTGTAGATCTTGGCCCAAGGGTCGTGGGTCTGCACCAGTAAGTTATTTTTAACCTGGTTGTTCCATTTGTCTTCTAGCATTTAATTTATTAAAATTTCCTCCCATATGTTTCAAAATAAAAGAGGTTAGTTGGGAAAGTCAAATCTTTACCCAACAGTCATAATTAATTACAATAATAAAAATTCCAAATTTGGATTTTCCGTAAATGGAAAATAATTTCCAAATCCAAATTTTCCAAAAATGGAAATTATTTTAAAGTTCACTTAGAGTTTAATTATTCTAAATTTTGAGGATATTACATCATCTCCCACTTAAGTAAAACACTATCCTCAATGTTTATTCCTCTCTCGAAATAGGGTTGGATAAGATTTCTACAAATCTTCCTCCAATTCCAAAGTGGCCTCCTCAGGGCCAAAGTACTTCCATTACACTTTCACCTGGGCGATGGCTCTATTCCGTAGTATTGTTTCTTTCCTATCCAGAATGCATAGAGGTTCTTCTTGGAACTTGTCTTCTGGTTCCATCGACACCATGTTTCAATCAATGATGTGAATAGGATCATGAATATACTTTTTTAATAAGGAAACATGAAAAACATTATGAACTTTTAAATTTGTAGGACGTGATAGTTGATACGCCATTGGTCCAATTCAAGTTAAAATCTTGAATGAGCCACAAAACCTGGGCACCAACTTTGAACAATTCCCTAGATTTAGATAGATTCTCCTTGCTTTGAATTTCAGATTTACATGGTCCCCAATTTGAAATTTTTGGTGCCTCCTTTTTAAATATGCATAGATTTTATTTCGGTCTCGGGCCTCCTTTAAATATTGTTGTACTCTTTTTACCATTTTCTCCATTTCCTAGACCATTTCTGGTCCCATCATAAGCCTGTCAACTAGATTATCTCATCTAATCAAAGTTGTGCATTTCCTTTCATATAATTCTTCGAAGGGATTCATCTTGGTTTATGTCTAATAGCCATTATTCTAAGGAAATTCAACTAAGTGTAGATACTCCTCCCACTTAGTTGGTTTTGTTCTCACATACATTCGTAACATGTCTTCCACAATCTGTCTTTCATTCGGTTTTCCCATCCGTTTGTGGATGGTAGCTTGTGCTAAAATTCAGGTTAGTATCCAATCCTGGAAACAATTCCTTCCAAAACGTTGACGTAAATTTGACATCTCTATCCAAGATCACCATCTTAGGAATTCCATGCAATCTAAATATTTCTTTCATAAACATTTCAGCAATATTAATTTCTTTATAAGTAGACTTCATAGGTATAAAATGTGAAGATTTGCTAAGTTTATGAATCACTACCATAATTGAGTCATTTTTCTTTTGAGTCTTAGGAAATCCTGTGATAAAGTCCAATGAGATAATCTCCCATTTCCATTCTGGTATAGGTAGAGGCTGTAGTAGACCGGTTGGATGTTGATGTTCATCCTTTACCTATTGACAATCTAAGCATTTACATAAGTATTCAGTTGTTTCATTTTTCATGTTAGGCCAATAATTTTTTTTTATTAAGGTTGTTATCATTTTCTAGTATCCTCGATGACCAAAATATGGCCTTTTGTGCAATTCATCAAGACTTTTTGACTTTAAATCAACATAACTAGGTATGTACAACCTGCTTTTAAGCCTTAGAAGTCGATTTTTATCCAAAGTCAGATTTATTTTGTCCAATTGTTCTCCATTTTCTTGTAATTTTCTTGTTGTTTTGATGTGTTTTTCGCCATTACAACTTGCAGATTTTATTCTTTATTCGATGTTGTTTTCTTCTTTTCTAACACTTATTTCAAAAAGTCTGTTAGTCCTCTGAATTAGGGCACCTGCAACTTTTTTTTATTTTCCTTTTTTGTGTCTTACCTAGAAATCAAATTCACTTAAAAAGGCTAGCCACCTCGCTTTCTTTGCATTGAGATCTGGTTGACTGAATAAAAATTTTACACCACTGTTGTTGGTTAGTAGCAGAAAATTTCTCCCCATCAAATAATGTCGCCACATTTTTAGCACATGAATTACGGCTACTAACTCTAGATCATGTGTAACGTAATTCTGTTCATGTTGTTTCAGTTTACCTGATTCATAACAAATGACTTGTCTATCTTGTATTAGGACACCTCCCAAGCCTTCTTTGCTTACATCCACGCAAACTGTAAAGTCTTTATTAGGATCCGCTACCCTTAGAATAGGTGTTGTAGTTAACATTCCTTTTAGTTTATCAATGTTTTCCTGACACTTTTGTGACCAATTAAATCTTATTCCATTTTTCTGTAGGGATGAAATTGGATACGCGATCTTAGAAAATCCTTTGATAAATATTCGGTAATAACTGATAATTCCCATGAATGATCTAATGTCTACTACATCCTTAGGGATAGGCCATTCCATAATGGATTTTATCTTCTCTGTATCAATTGCAATACCTTCTTCAGATATCACGTTTCCTAGGTACAATATCCTTCTTTTGTAGAAGTCACACTTATCAAACTTTGCATACTACTTGTGTTTCCTTAAGGTCTGCAATACTATTTTTAGATGTTATTCATGTTCTTCTTCCATTTTCGATTAGACTAAAGTATCATCGATAAACACAAACACAAATTTATCTAGGTATTGATTGAATATACTATTCATCAAACACATAAAGGTTACTGGTGCATTAGTAAGACCAAACAAAATTACGACAAACTCATAGTGTCTGTATCGTTCTCTAAATGTTGTTTTATTTATATCTTTGTCCTTTATTATGATTTGGTGATAACCAGACCTTAGATCTAACTTAGAGAAGATCTTCGCTCCTCCCACTTGGTCAAACAAGTCATTAATTATGGGTAAAGGATACTTATTCTTGATCGTCATCTTATTTAGTTGTCGATATTCAATGCATAGTCTGAAAGCCCTGTCTTTGTTTTTAACGAAAATCATCGGTGCTCCCCAAGGAGAGACACTTGGTTTGATATATTATTTATCTAATAGTTCTTGCAACTGAATTTTCAGCTTTGTTAATTCGAGTAAACTCATTCTATAAGGTGTCTTAGATATCGGGGCAAATCCAGGTAGTAGATCGATAGAGAAATCTATCTCTCTTCTTGGAGGTAGTTCTGGTATTTCGTCTACAAATACATATCTAAATCCATGTAGGACTACAAATTCCTCTAAACTGGGTTTGTTTTCCTTTTCTAATAGATTAGTTACTTGAACAACATAAACTTGGCAACCTTTATTCATACATTTCTTAAACTACATGGTTGATATTTGCCTAACCGAAACTGGTTTTTTGATCCCTTGTACCATCCTAACTGTATTGTTTTCGTCTCTGTAAATAAGTGACTTTTTGTAACAATTTAGAATTACTTTATGTTTCTCTAACTATTCCATTCCAATGATTATACTGTAAGATCCCAAAGGTAAAATGTTCATATTTAACTTTGTACTTTGACCATCTATGTTGAGTTCACATTCAGGAAAAAAATCTGTTACTTTTATCTTGGTCCTTGTTTCTAACAATACTAACCAAGTGTAACACCCCAGGTTTTCTGTAATGTCCCCACTTTGGGACATCATCACAGGGCAAAGATTTATGATGACCAGAGTAGCCAGATGGGTGCTAGAGCAAGTACAGGGGTATTTGAGGGGAATTTTGGGGTCCAACATGCATTGATGATCATATTCCATCATTATGAGCCATTCCGCACAGGTTGGCTTTGGTTTCGTTGCATTCCGACGATTTCCATGATTTTGACTATTTTGAGCTATAAGTCAATGGAA
>JZKD02S0106478.1:229995-244809 GCA_000966675.3 Picea glauca | reverse complement strand
CAACCCATGTCACCCTTGGTTGGAGCATTACTTCCCATTTTCCCCCGCCGGCATCGTCTATATCTTCAGAGCACTACCTAGGTCACTTACCATTTATCCTCTGAATTTGTTCACCTTCTCCCGCCTTTGGCACAACTTTGCCCTGGTTTTGTCGTCCCACTAACACTGGACCTTGTTACCCGGTTTCCACCACTCTTTCTCTCCTATATCCTCCAACCAAGGGCAGTCTTGCGTCATCCCACTTTTTGACTTCGTCCATGTACCTCTGCCGCTTCATCACCTCAGTAGATTCCACGGAGTACCTTTTTACTTCTGGGAGCTGCATCTCCCTTTTGTCGACATCAGCACACTTTTCCAAAAGGGCGACAGTATCTTGGTCCTCATTTCCCATTCAATGAGCGATCTCGGACGGCACAGGGGGAAACACCATTGCTCCCTGATGTCGTTGACCCCCACAAACATTCGACGCCAACACTTTCTCATGTTGCGGTGGGTCTTACTTTGCGACTATTGCATTTTTTATCATCACTTGCCAAAGACCTTTGAGCTTAGTAGGGCCACCACTGCCCACATCACTGTCGTGGTTTACTTCCGCGACCATTACCACTGGTTCAGAGTATGTTCCTTTGCAGACTTGTCTTCTGCCTTTATGTGTCCACTTCTAGTATCTCACCACATGGTGACAGATCGTCCAGTCCAGAGACTAGGCACTCCGAAGGTGAAGGATGTGATAGGTTGCATTGGGTCGAAAACTCCCAAAGGCCCGAAGGTCAGAGTATGTATCAACCTTTGATTCCAGAAGACACATGTCAAAGGATCATCCACTTCGGGTGAAAGCACTATGGGAGAAAGTGCAGGAGGAAATTTTTAAACTTCCGAAGCCCTAAGAGCCAAAGTGATTCACAACCACTGATCTATGGGAGGAAACCCATCATAAGATCATGAAATATAGGTAAAATCATTCTGAGAGGAGGAAAGCAAGGAAAGTTTAGACTCCCGAAGCATGGAGTCTCAGAGTATATCTCAACAGTTGGTTGTGAAAGAGGATGAGGACCATTGATCTAGTCCTGGCTAAAAGTTTCGATGTCCCAAAGCTCTGGACAAGTGCTTTTTCAGCTAAGTGCAAGGTCATGGCCATGGTCATATGTAGATTGAGATTTGAGGGAAGGAGGGTTAAGGGAAGAATTGGTTGTCTTCAAGACATAACATTTCTAAGGAAGGACTTAGCCGTGGTCACCTGGTAAGGTGGTTTGAAGGAAGTGTTGGGTACGTGTTATATTCTTAGCATGTGTGTGTGTGGGCACGCCAGATATGACAACTGCGTCTGATGATCCCTCGTACTAGTGCTCTGTTCATGTTGTGTGCGTTGGGTTCTTTCCTAGGGGCGTCCCAGGTATGCCCCCCCTGGTTATGTGCAACATTTGGGGTAGCGCCCCAATTTTTTTTGGGGGGGCAGTTTTTGCTATTTTTAGCGGATTTTTCTATTTTTAGCAGTTTTGTAAATTAATCCTGGATTAAGGGATTAGGGTTTTTGTATCTACGGAATACCTAAAAACATTGTATATATATTGTATAGTGAATGGTAAAATTTGATATAATGAATATAAGAAAGGTTTTTCCGGTTGAGGGTTTTCGGTATAAATCTTTGTGTACTATGTGAATGAGCCATTGATTAATTTTTGTTTTGCTTAAGAATCTATATGCATTGCTTTAATTCACAGGTTTAAAAATTACATGTGGTATCAGAGCTCGTTTTTGGCTTCAGAGGGATGCCTTTGTTGTTGTGGGTTTGGCTCGGTCTTGATAGATCAAGTTTATCTTGGTTCTGTGATAAACCTGGGTTTAGTGGGAGATTTTGTAGTGGTGATTTGAGTGCAGAAAGAGGAATGGTAAGTTCTTATAGAATCGAGATAGAGAAGTTCAACGGTAATAAATTTGAGCTATGGAAGCTGAAATTGGAATACCTTCTTGTAGACAAAGAACAATGGATCGCTGTGGATCCTGGTACACAACCTACTATTACACTGTCTACTAGCACACAGGCTACTAGTACATAATCTACCAGTACACCACCTACTGGTATGTCGAAGGAAGATTGGGAGAAGTTGGACAAAAGAGAAAAGAGTACTATTCGACTTTGCCTAGTAGATTCGGTGTTGTTGAATGTCTCAGGAGAATCTACAACCAAGGAACTATGGGATAAGTTGGGGAATTTGTATCAATCAAAGTCCATGGTAAACAAGTTATTTCTTCGAAAGAATTTGTATCATATTAGGATGGAAGATGGAGATTCTGTGACAGAACATCTAAATACCTTTAATACTCTGGTAAGTCAACTTGGCTCTGTTAATATTATGATTGCAGAAGAAGATAAGTGTATTACTTTGTTATGTTCTTTGCCAGACTCTTGGGATAATCTGGTTGTAGAAATAGGTAGTACCACTCAATCTACATTGAAGTATGAGGATGTAGTTGCATCCTTGTTATTTGAAGAGATGAGGCAAAAAATCATGGATGGTCACAACACAGATGCTTTATTTGTAAGAGGGCATATCGAAGATAGGAACCCTAGTAAGCCTTCGGGGTGGAGATCTAAATCTACAGGTCGATCTAAGTCTCGAGGAAAATCTTTGAGGAAATGATGGAAGTGTGGTAAAACAGGGAATTATAAGAAAGATTGCAAGTCTAAGAAGGTTGAAAAAACAAAGGGATCTGATAGTACCTCTTCCACAGAGGTGAAAACCTCCACTAAATAAGGAGGTGATGTTTACCTAGCATCTACAAGTACACATGGAGACTAATGTATGGTTGATCAAATCAGGTGTGTCATACCATATGACTCCTCACAAGGAGTGGTTCTCTGAATATGAAAAATATGATGGTGGTGATGCATTCCTAGGACATGACTTGACATAAAAAATATTGGGACGTGGAAGGGTTAAGTTGTTGCTAAAATATGGAAGGATTAGAACTCGCCCTGGGGTTCTACACATTCCAAAACTATCCAGGAGCCTAATATCTATAAGCAAGATGGATGATGCAGGAGTGGATACTGTATTTGGAAAGAACACTTGCAAGATGGTACGAGGAGCAATGGTGTTGATGAGTGGAGTTTGGTGTGGAACTTTGTACAAGTTGTTGGGAAGCACTTATACTAATGGGTGTAACAATTCTGTTTTCCTTGAGAAGACAAATGAAGACAAGACCAATATCATCCCTGAAAAGAAGACCATGTTGTAGCATCAAAGACTGAGACATATTGGGGAAAAGGGCCTTTGAACACTACACGGTAAAGGTATGGTTGAAGGTATGTATAATTGCACTCTGGATTTTGATTTCTATGAATATTGCATATATGGTAAACATAATCGAGTAAGATTACCATCTAGTGCTACAAGAGCAAAGGGGATCTTAAAGTTGATACACAATGATGTGTTTGGACCTGTTCTTGTTCCATCCCTAGATAAATCTGTGAATTATGTTTCATTCATAGATGGTTTTTCAAGGAACAGATGGATTTATTTTCTTAGAAAGAAGTCTGAGGTATTCGATAAACTTAAAGAGTTTAAGGCTCTGATAGAAAATCAGACAGAGAAGAAAATAAAGGTATTGAGAACAGATAATGGTGGAGGATTCTGCGAAAATGAATTCGAAGAATTCTGTAAGAAGTGTGGTATAGAAAGGAAGAAGACTACTCCATACACTCCTCGACATAATGGAGTTGCAGAAAGGATGAATATGACACTTATGGAAAAATCAAGGAGCATGCTCAGTGGCATCGTGTTAGGACAAGAATTCTGGGTAGAGGCAGTGGGTACAGCATGTTACTTGGTCAATCGATCACCTTCATCAACGTTGGACGATAAAACTCCACACGAGGTATGTTCTGGAAAGAAACCCTCTCTTCAACATCTTATAGTGTTTGGTTGTGATGCTTATGTACATGTTCCAAAGGAAAATAGGAGTAAGCTGGATAAAAAGGATAAAAAGTGTACCTTTATTGGTTATAAAGATGGTGTGAAAGGTTATAAACTTTGGAGCCCAGAAACCAAGAAGACCATTTGCAGTTGAGATGTTGTGTTCAGAGAGGTAAAATATGTGTGCAAAGGAATTCCTACCAACGCAAGATGAACCTGAGAAAATAGAGCTTGAGTTGGATGATCTAAAATATGAATCATATGAAGAAGAGGAAGTGGAAGAAGAAGAAGAAGAAGATCCTCATACCCCAGTATTTAGGAGATTAGTGAGAGATAGAAGGAAACCAGAAAGGTATAGTCCACCTAATGTTTGTTCCAATTTTGCTTTATCTATTACTGATGATGATCCCAGAACTTTCAGGGAAGCAGTGAATTCAGAGGACAGTAAACTCTAGAAGAGGGCCATGGTTGAAGAAATGGATGCCTTGGATAAGAATAAGGCATGGGATATAGTTGAGTTGCCAGCTGGAAGAAAATATGTTGGTAGAAAATGGTTGTTTAAGAAGACGTTTAATGCAAAAGGTAAAGTGGAGAAATACAAAGCTTGGTTAGTAGAAAAATGTTATTCCCAGGTAGAGGGAATTGACTTTGGTGAGATTTTTTCTCCTGTTTCCATGTTAACATCTATTAGATTTCTTTTATCTATTGCTGCTACTTTTGATCTTGAAGTGGAATAGATGGATGTGAAGAGATCATTCCTACATGGGGATCTGGAAGAATAAATCTACATGAAGAAACCATAAGGCTTTGTAGTGAAGAGAAAGAAAGAGTTGGTCTGTAAGCTAAAGAAGTCACTATATAGTCTGAAGCAATCACCTAGGATGTGGTACCACAAGTTTGACACATACATCATTGGATTGGGATTTGTAAGAAGCAGGGATGATCATTCTGTATATTCCAAGCAGGTTGGTAATCACTTCATTTGTGTAGTGTTGTATGTTGATGACATGTTGTTGGTAGGAAATAACATGGATGTTATCAAGGAGGTGAAATCGCAACTCTCCTCCAAATTTGACATGAAGGATCTCGGTGCTACTAACTTCATTATGGGAATGGAGATTAAAAGAGATCATGAAAACAAGAAACTCTGGTTGAATTAGACAAAATATGTTGAGACAATATTTTAGAGGTTTAATATGCATGGAAGTAAACCGATCAAGGTTCCTATTCCTATAGGTGTAAAGTTATCTGCAGATCAGTGTCTCAAGACACAGGAAGAAGAAGAGGACATGTCCCATGTTCCGTATGCTAGTGCAGTTGCTAGTTTGATGTATGCAATGGTCTGTAGTAGACTGGACATTGCACATGCAGTGGGAGTTTTGAGTAGGTATATGTCAAAACCAGGGAAGGAGCATTGGCCAACAGTAAAGAGGGTCTTCAGGTATTTTCATGGCACTACCAGTTATGGATTGTGCTACCAAGGAAGACCAGGATTGGATAGAGTGCTGGACATACATGGCTTTGTTGATGCATACTAGGCTGGAGATCTAGATTTCAGAAGATATACAAGTGGGTATGTGTTTAACCTATTTGGAGGAGCAATCAGTTGGATGAGAAAAAGACAGGATGTAGTGGCACTCTCAACTATAGAAGCTGAATACATGGCAACCACTCATGCAAGCAAGGAAGCAGTATGGTTACAAAGATTGTGTTTAGGTATTGGGTTGGAACAACAAGTAGTGAGATTAGATTGTGATAGTCATAGTGCAATATTCCTGACAAAGAATCCATCTTATCATTCGAAGACAAAGCATATTGATGTTCAGTATCACTTTGTGAGAGACATGGTTGAGGAAAAGAAGGTGTTGCTGGAAAAGGTTGACACTTTGAAGAATGTTGCAGATTCATTGAAAAAGTTTGTGAGCATAGAAAAGTTCTCCTGGTGTAGAGTAACAATGGGAATTGTGTTGGCATGTTTACATGTAGAGTGTACTTGTCATTGATGGCAATATTAGAGTGTGCAGTGATGGAAAAATAGGAACAATGTAAGTTCAGGAGAATTAGCACAGAGTTGCACGCAGTGAGTAGGTGTGCACTAGGGACGAGGTTAAATCATTGCCAAAGCTCAAGAGAGATAGCATACTCAGGATCTTAGATGGATCAAAGGTTGAGGCCTTTGACACTTAGAAATTACTCCAATTCAGGAGGATGTGTAAGCTCAGGAGGAGGAGCGACAGTGATCATTGGATCCCATTGAGAATTCGTGATGACCATCAGATATGAATTCAGATAGGTCAAGCGCATAGATGGAGGAAAAATATTGGGCATTAGATCCAAGAATGGGGTCTGACCATCATTGGATCCAGGAGAACCTGCATGTTCTTTAAAGTGCAAGGTGAAGCGGGCTTACAAAATCCTGAAAGAAGTAGGACCATCCATCTTCGGGCAGGACACATGGTCACAAATCATCATTTCGCTAACTAAAAGGTCAAAGGAAGGAATTTCTCTAACCTCCCAACTCGCGATAAGATCTAGGCCATCAGATCTGGAGTAATTATGAAGGACCAACAACCATTAGATATGGTGAAGCTGCAAGGAGGATAAGACCAAGATTCATCCAACTCTCCAAAACTATGAAGGAATCCTGGCTGTCCATTGAGGACAGTCGTGGATTGTTGGTTCCATAGGACACATGGCGAAAGATCATCATTTTGTTGACTGGAAATTCAAAGGAGCGAAGTGCTTGTTTGATTGGCGAGTGGTCATATCTCAAGGTCACATCATCAAAGGCTTAAGGGAAGGAGATAATTGCTAAGCTCCATCTCGGCATTCACAACTTGGAGTATCGAGACCCTTCATCAAAGGAATCGCGATATGGGAGATCACAAAAAGATATGGACTGTCAGATCACCAAGGATTGTGGACTATTGATAAGGCATGAAGAAGGCTCGTGAAGTGGAGAAATCACGATAAGATCTGGATTATTAATCCAAGAGGGGAATGTGGCGATAGATCAGAGCACGAAAAAAACACTCATATGTGAAATTTTGAAACGCCTTTTGGTGTAGCCTATGGTCACCACCAATGGTCATGTGAGGGGAAGAAACTAGCGGTTCTAAGCTCCATCTCAGAGTCTCGGCGATCGCAACTTGGAGTGTCGAGACCCTTCATCATAGGAATGCCAAAATGCGAAATCACGAAATTCAAATTCCGTTTAGCGCTCGGTCATAGCTAGTGGGCATATGAGATAAACACAAGACCCTGCGGATTTAATCCAACGGTGTTGGTTATTTGAGCATCTGATTGAAGGGATATTATTGATCTTCATGATTAACTGTTCAGCTACGATTCAGTTATCAGAATCGAATCATGGTTCTTGGATGGTTGACGATTCAGTTGTTGTGCATTTTTTCCCAAGAATATTATAGGTGTAACCACAGAGGAAGTGGTTAAAAGAAACATGCAGCGATTGTGCATGGTTGGCTGTTCTGAATGAAAAAAATGAGTTGAACTGTAAGAAAGGGAAAACAACAACATGCTTAGTGTGAGATAAAACTTATAGATGAGTAACAGATGAGGTATAGACAGAAGTGAGATGCAGTTTTTTCTTTTTGAGGCTTCAGCGAGTGAAGCAGAGAAAAAGTTGAATGGCAGTGAACAACCCGATGAGCAGAACAGTGGCATGGTGAAGAGCATGAAAAGTCACTATGAATGGAGGATGAATAAGGTGCACATATATTATAAATACATAGAATAGAGAAGAGATGGAGGCTGCTGTGGAGAGGAATTACACACAGGAAATAGCATGTTATGGGCAGGAGCTGAAATACACAAAAGAGGCGTAATTCATAGAATCAAAATAAGACACAGAGCATAAAGCGCAGAAGAAGCAAAGAAAAGATATGCCTAGCTGAGACAGTAAAAGAAGGGTGATGTGCACTTGTAGAGAAAATAAGAAGATCAGAAAGCGCAAGAAGATGCAGGCAGAGAGACACTGATATAGGAGAGCAGAGAAGCATAGAAGAACAGTGATAAGCCTGGTAAGCCAATGAAAACTATTGAATCGCTGTGATAAGTTTCAATAGAAAATATTTATAATCATGGTGGTAGGGAGGTGCTAGGGAGGATTGGTGTCCTCAGTGGTTCAAGTGGGTGCTTGAACACAGGGAGTTGTAGCTTCCATCTGGTTACATCCAGAAAATCCAGGGTGGTAGGGTGTTGCAAGGGAGAACTGTTGTTCTCTGTTATACAGGTTGTTGCCTGTGTGACTGGAACTTGGTGCTTCCATATAGTTGGTATTGGAACACTCAGGGAGTTGGTACTTCCTTATAGTGGGTGATAGAGAAAACAGAGAGTTGGTGCTCTCAAACAAGTTGGTTCTTGTATAAGTGGAAGTAGGTGCTTCCATCCAGTTGGTGTTGTACCACTCAGGGAGTTGGTGCTCTCAACAAGTTGCATCTTGCAAAATAGAGGTTGTGGCCTCACAATGAGTTAGAGATCAGATATATGATAATGTAAAAAATGTACAAATTACTTATCATACCAAGAAGAAGAGGTTTTTACCCTTTATGGGTTTCCTCAGGAAATATTTGTCTCTGTATATTTCAGATGTGTGACTAATGTCGAATGTTCTATTTCTTACCTCTCTTCATTATTGTGATTGTCATTGAGTGCTCTGTAAAGAGTTTAAAATAAGCATAATTGTTTAAGCATGGTAACAACTGATTCACCCCCCCCCCCCTCTTAGTTGTCCAACAATTGGTATCAGAGTCGGTTCCTTTTATCTAAAGGTAGATCTGTAAGCTTAAACATGACAATTCATGAAGGGACTTCAGTCACTAAGCCTCCTTTGTTTGATGGAACAAATTTTTCCTTCTGGAAGGTTAGAATGAGAACATACCTAATGGCCTTAGGTGCTGATGTTTGGGATGTAGTAGATATTGGATACATAAAGCCTGTTGTTCTATCTTCCAAGGATGATAAGTTAGAATTTATATTTAATGCTAAGGGAATGAATGCTATCTTGAATGGACTTGCGGAAGCCGAGTTTGTAAAGGTGATGCATCTTCAAACTACCAAAGAAATGTGGGACAAACTCATTAGCAGCTATGAAGGAAATGAGAAAGTAAAAGATGCCGAACTTCAAATACTTAGGTTGAAGTTTGAACAGCTAAAGATGAATGAAGATGAAACAGTTAGAAAGGGTCTTGGTGAGAAGATTGAAGAATCAATTTTAGTTCAGAAGATTTTAAGATCTTTGCTTGATAAATTTAATCCGAAAGTCTCTGCAATAGAAGAACTAAATGATCTTAAAACTCTGTCCATTGATAAACTCCTATGGACTCTAATTTCATATGAAATGAGAATCAACAAAGATAAATCCATTACTAGAGAAGCATCATTTAAAGAAGACGAGAATATTGATTCAGATTTAGATGATATTGAGGCAAAATTTGTGAGAAGGTTAAAGAAAGGATCAGGAAAATATCAAGGAAAGCTTCCCTTCAAATGTTTTAATTGTGGTAAGATAGGTAACTTTGCAAATAAGTGTCCACACAAGAAGAAGGACCAGAACTTTGAAGGTGAAGAGAAGTACAAATCCAAAAGATTTGATAGAAAGAAAAGTTTATGTGTAGACAATGATGATGATCCTTCAGATGATGAAGACAATGGCTCTTCTATTGGAAATAAACTAAATGACTTCATGCTTATGGCCAAAGAGGATTATGATAATAAAGGCATAGGAAGTGAGGAAAATTAAGAAGAAGTTGTGATTGATATGGAAGGAGAACTGATCATTGCACTGGAAGAGATTGACAGACTCTGAATTAAGAACAGAAAGAAAAAACAATTGTTGATACAGTTCAAGAAAGACAGTAAACAGCTTGATGAATACTTTGCCCTACTAAAAGTGGAATTAGAAGAGGCAAAGAAAATCAAGGACATTCTGGAACATTAGTTATTAGAAAAGAAGGCAAGATGTAAAGATCTGGAAGAAGAAGTAGTGAAAACTAAGAAAGAGTTGGAGAAGTTTCAAGCGTTGTATCATCAGAATCTGTCAAGTATCAAAGCCTCAAAAGGATTAGCCACCATTTTGAATTAGCAAAGGAATCCAAAGTTGAAAACAGGTTTGGGTTATGAAGAGGGATCAAGTAGTGGTCACCCAAGCAACAAAGACTTCATCAAGTTTGTGAAATCTACAACCAACGATGACAACAAACCTGCAAAAACAAAGGAAGATAATCAACCACCCAGGAGGAGTAAAGAAAAAGGTGCTAGAACTGAATCTATAGAACAAGGAAATAATACACTCCATTCTCAAGGAAATCATCAGCATGGAAGAAATTGATTTTCTCAAAGAAGACAACCATTCTCCAGGTACAAAGAATTTTTCTATGGATATTGTTTCTACTGTTCTAATTTTGGTCACAAAGCTGTAAATTGTTCCTTAAGACTTAGACATGAGCAGTTAAGATTTCCAAGGAATAAATATCTGCCACAACAAAGAATGATATAGCCAACTAACAAACCATCACAGATTGCAAATTGCCAAATTAAGTCTAGAGACATGCAACTGAGAAGGTCAAGAAATAATAAACAACCAATGAGTAGACAACACTGCAACAATAAATTTGACCTATTGAATAATGAGATTGAATGCTATAAATGTCACAACTTTGGCCACAAAGCTGCAAACTGCCATCTAAAGAATTACAAAGCAGATCCAAGGATAAAGTTATTAGATAGAAAGGCTAGCACATGGAAAAGGAAAGATAGTGAAAAATGTGGTCAAAGGCCTCCAGGAATATAGACAGTGGATGTTCCAAGCACATGACTGGAGATAAGGATAAGCTTTTGTCCATAAGTAAAAGCAAAATAGGAAATGTGATCCTTGAAAATGATGAACAGTGTAAAATCAAGGATAGAGGGATGGTGAGTTTGAGTAATGACAAAGGAGATGCTCAGTACGTTCTGCTTGTGGATGGTCTAAAACATAATTTGCTTAGTACAAGTCAAAAGTGTGACAGAGACAGTGCAGAGTTGTTCACATCCAAAGAGTGTAAGGTAAATGTAAACTCAGGAAAAATGGTGAATAAAGGCATAAGGACAATTAATGATGTTGATATTGAATCCTCCCCTACAAGTAAATAAGAAGACACAGATACAATAAAAGAATGTTCAGTTAGCATCAATCCCATGGAAGAAGTAGAAGAATAATCATGTCATAAGATGGAAGATGAAGTTTTGAAGGTTGAGAAGTCAAACACCCAAAGCAAGTTCTTAAACAACTCCATGACCCTGGATAAGCTCTTGGACAGTCAGAGATCACCAAATGACAAATATGGTATTGGATACAACAAGGAAGAAATCAGTACTCCTAAGAAACCTGATACAAGTCATTCGTCTGTGAAAATGAAAAGCAGGTATGAGAGTGGTTGTAGTGGTTTTTTCGTGTGATTGAATATGGTCATAAAAGCCTTAGATTGTATGCATCATGGAAGAAAAATGAAATTGTAGTAATAGATATCAATGAGAATCAATGGGGAAATCCAAGGCTTATTTAAAAAGTACAAGCTACAATTGCTCAATGTTCAAGTAGGACAACGAAATTCGCAACAACAACATTCTGATGTAATAAATTATATACATGACATTCTGTAGAGATAACAAGAGGAAATATCTTGTCAGGGAAAGCTAATACTTTTAGAAACAAAGGAGGAGAACAATCAGAAGCAGAGAGAGAACAATGATAGGGGGAGTCATCCAGCTATGACAAGAAAAGGTTGATGAAGGAATCCCATTAAGAGAGGTGAGCAATATTGAGTCTGCTACATAGGACACAGTTGAAGATGAAGATGAATATGTCCAAGAATCAGAAAGAAAAGACTCTGGTTTAGATACAAATATTCTGCATGTCTCAAATAAGAGAGTCCATCTTGTCAGGGGGAGTTTGTGCTGGTTTAATATCTGATACCTCCTAAAAATACTGCAACAGCTCAGGGGGAGCATGTTTTCTTTGACATTGATGTCAAATGGGGAGAAAAGGAGTGGTCCGGACTAGATGCTACAGTTGGAAGTCCAAACAGATTAGTGCAGTCATTCAGGGTTGCCATCAATGCCAAAGGGGGAGATTGTTGGCATGTTTACCGACAGAGTGTGCTTGCCATTGATAGCAAGATCAGAGTGTGTAGGTATGGAAAAATGGGAACAACGTAAGATTAGGAGGATTAGCGTAGAGTCGCATGCAGTGCGTAGGTGTGCACCAGGGACGAGGTTAACTCATTGCCAAATCTCAAGAGAGGTAGCATACTTAGGATCTTAGACAGATCAAAGGTCAAGGCCTTTGACACTTAGAAATTACTCCAAGTTAGGAGGGTGTGTAAGATCGGGAGGAGAAGCGACAGTGATCATTGGATCCCATTGAGAATTCCCAATGACCATCAGATCTGAATTCAGATAAGTTGAGCGCGTAGATGGAAGATAGATCTCAGGCATTAGATACGAGTGCAGGGTCCAGTCGTTGTTGGATCTAGGAGAACCTGCACGTTCTTTAAAGTGCAAGGTGAAGCAGGCTTACAAAATCCTGAAAGAAGGAGGACCGTCCATCTTTAGGCAGGACACATGGTCATAGATCATCATTTCAGTAACTAAAAGGTCAAAGGAAGGAAGTTCTCTAACCTCCCAACTCGTGATATGAGAAATCACAATAATATCTGGGCCGTCAGATCTAGAGTAATTACGAAGGACCAACAGCCGTTAGATATGGTGAAACTACAAGACGGATAAGACCAAGAGTCATCCAAGTCTCCAAAACTGTGAAGGAATCATGGCCATCCATCGAGGGCAGTCGTGGATCGTTGGTTCCATATGACACATGGCGAAAGATCATCGTTTCACTGATGGGAAAGTCAAAGGAGCAAAGTGCTCATTTGATTTGCGAGTGGTCATGTCTCAAGGTCACATCTTCAAAGGATTAAGGGAAGGAGCTAATTTCTAAGCTCCATCTCAACGTTCACAACTTGGAGTATCGAGACCCTCAATCACAGGAATGGCGATATGTGAGATCACTAAAAGATCTGGACCATCAGATCACCAAGGATTGTGGACCGTTGACCAGGCATGAAGAAGGATCATGAAGTGGAAAAATTGTGATAAGATCTGGATCGTTGATCCAAGAGGCACACGTGGCGATAGATCAGAGAACGATAGAAACACCGATATGAGAAATTGCAAAATGCCTTTTGGTGCAGCCTGTGGTCATCGTCGATGGTCACGTGAGGGGAAGAAACTGGCAGTCCTAAGATCCATCTCGGAGTCTCCGTGATCACAACTTGGAGTGTCGAGACCCTTCATCACAGGAATTCCGAAATGTGAAATCATGAAATTGAAATTTTGTTTAGCGCTCGGTCACAGCTAGTGGGCATATGAGATAAACATAAGACCCTGCAGATTTAATCCAACAGTGCTATTTATTTGAGCATCTGATCGAAGGGCTATTGTTGATCTTCATGATTAACTTTTCAGTTATGATTCAGTTTGTAGAATCAAATCATATTTCTTGGACGGTTGGAGATTCAGTTGCTGTGCGTTTTTGCCTAAGAATATTCGAGGTGTAATTGCAGAGGAAGTGGTTAAAATAAACATGGAGTGACTGTGCGTGGTTGGCTGTTTTGAATAAAAAAAAATGAGTTGAACTGTAAGAAATGGAAAACAACAGCATGCGCAGTGTGAGAAAAAACTTAGAGATGGGTAACAAATGAGGTATAGACAGAAGGAAGATGCATTTTTTTCTTTTTGAGGCTTAAGTGAGCGAAGCAGAGCAAAAGTGGAATGGCAGTGAATAACCCGATGAGAAGAACAGTGGCATGGTGAAGAGCATGCAAAGGAACTGTGCATGGAGGATGAAGAAGGTGCACAGATAGTATAAATGCGTAGAACAAAGAAGAGATGGAGGTTGTTGTGGAGAGGAATTACACATGGGAAATAACATGTTGTGGGTAGGAGTTGAAATACACAGAAGAGGCATAATTCAAAGAATGAAAATAAGATGCAAAGCATAAAGCGTAGCAGAAGAAAAGAATAGAGATGCATAGCTGAGACAGCAAAATAAGGCTGAGGTGCACTTGTAGAGAATAACAAAAGATCAGAAATCACAAGAAGATGTAGGCAGAGAGACACTGATACAGAAGAGTAGAGTAGCATAGAAGAACAGTGATAAGCCTGGTAAGCCAATGAAAACTATTGAATCACTGTAATAAGTTTCAGTAGAAAATATTTATAATCAGGGTGGTAGGGAGGTGCTAGGGAGGACTGGTGTCCTCATTGGTTCAAGTGGGTGCTTCAACACAGGGAGTTGTAGCTTCCATCTAGTTGTAGCCAAAAAAGCTAGGGTGGCAGGGTGGTTCAAGGGGGAGCTATTGTTCTCTGTTATACAGGTTGGTGCCTGTGTGACTAGAAGTTGGTGCTTCCATCCAGTTGGTGCTGCAACACTTAGGGAGTTGGTACTTCCTTCTAGTGGGTGCTAGAGAAACCAGAGAGTTGGTGCTCTCAAACAAGTTGGTGCTTGTATAAGTGGAGGTAGGTGCTTCCATCCAGTTGGTGCTAGAACACTCAGGGAGTTGGTGCTCTCAGCAAGTTGCACCTTGCAAAACAGAGGTTGTAGCCTCACAATGAGTTGGAGCTCATATGTATGATAATGTATAGAATGTAAAGATTACTTATCATACCAAGAAGAAGCAGTTTTTACCCTTTATGGCTTTCCTCAGGAAATATCTATCTCTGTATATTTCATATGTGTGACTGATTTCGAATGTTCTATTACTTACCTCTCTTCATTATTGTGATTGTCATTGAGTGCTCTGTAAAGAGTTTAAAATAAGCATACTTGTTTAATCAC
>JZKD02S0106478.1:189232-210397 GCA_000966675.3 Picea glauca | reverse complement strand
TAAAACTCTATGGAATTCGTAGATGCGCTCTATGTAAATGTATCTAACGGTATTAATCTTTTGTGCAGATTCACAAATACGCTCTGTATATAAATATAAGGCAATAGTTAACCCTCTGTTTGTAAGTTCCATTATGTGCTTCATACAACAAAATATATTGGGCAAAATTAACCCTTTGTTTCATAAATTACATTATGTGTTTTATACATAAAATACATATATGGAAGAATTAAACCTTAGTGGGAAAGTCGTGTTTTATTTTTGTGTAATTAAAATTCGTATCAGTCCCCCTGTGGGTAATTCATATTTACATCGTTATATTTTTAACCTTTGATTATGGTTCTTGTTGTATGTTACTATGCACTCAGATCTTTTGAATATTTACCATTCTGTAACTACTGTTTAGGTTTTAAATATCTATTGTTATTTAACACATGTGGCATATTATGCACCTCTTTAGATTTTAATGGTGTAAAGTGAAAATACACATGATTTTGGAGAATACATGCATCCTTTTAATAAATCTGTGCACGGTCTATGATAATAATTGCTTGCTATCATTTTTTGTATTTTAAAAGTAAATATTTATGCATAGTTACATTTAATTAATGTTGGGGCCATGTTTTCTTTTGCGAGGGTATCGTGGACATACTGTCGCACAAGCACGAGTGGTGATCTCATTCTTCGCCAAAATCAAGCTAAGTATTTCCTTCATGTATTCCTAATACTTAATTTCCATTAAAAATACTAGTATAGTTTACTAAACCCTCGTCTTTCTTCTTTTGCAGGTCTATATAGTCAAGGAAAGAGGATCAAGGGAAACCTGTTTCTCGAAAGGTATTCGAGTTTTGATCCAGGCGTACATATTTATGCATTCTTCTTAGATTCTGTCTATAATACAAGTGCTAATGGAGTATTTGGCCTATAGTACTCGACTGTAATATTTGAACCATGATCGATTGAATACACAAGTTGTTTTGTAAATAATTTGAACAAGGTTCATTGAATGTGACAACTACTTTTTCCATACATTTATAGACTATTGAGTCACTACTTTTATGTGGTTTATAGATAATATAAAGAATGTACATGGACTATTATTCATTATGTCTATTGTCTATGGTATTCATCCAAATTTGAAATAGTAATTCATCATATATATAATTAAATGGTCAATAGGAATATAACAATAGTTTTATCATTCCCTTATGCATGTACACAAATATGTATATACAATCATTTATATATATATTAATGACCAATAGGAACATAAAATCATTTCTATCATTTATTTTGCATGAACACATATATATGTATATGAATTTGGTCATATATATATAACCATATTGAATGATTAATAGGAACACTCAATAGTTATGCTATTTGTGTATAGATGAGCACATATATATGTATATATACCATCATCACATTTCAATTTAAGATAGTGTAGTACCCTTGAACTATAATAAACCATCACATTCGTAACCAATAACAATCAAACATAATATTGACAAAGAATGCAAGTCAAGATACACATTTGAAAGCTCATGCTGGAATACAAATGGAACAACCACGTTCCACACAACCATAGAACAAAACAACCAAGTTCATTTGACCTATTCACCCCCTAGCTTGACCATGAGTACATAAGGGAAAACTGAAATGTTCCTCTTTAGCTACAATCACCATCCACAGATAAAAAATTCCTTTGCCTCACACTCACAGTGCTCATAATAGCAAAGATATATTTTCCTTTCTCCCAAAATACTTAGCAACATCCTGCCTCCTCCATATGTTGTTTTTATATGCATCGTGTGCCTAGTTTTTTCCTTCCCTCCTTGGGAAATTCACAACTTTACAAACCCCTGATTTGTAGAGGCTGCTAGTGCTCAAATTCTACATTTTCCACTTGTAAAAATAATCCTTGAGGCAACTCAAACATGTTCCCCACTCATGGAGTCATGGTCAACTATTTTAAACCTGGTTGTTCCATTTGTCTTCCAACATTTAATTTATAAAAAAATTGTCTCCCACGTGTGTCAAAATAAAAGAGGTTAGTTGTGCAAGTCAAATATTTTCCCAACAATATTCAAATAATTAATTACAATACTAAAAATTCCAAATTTGGATTTTCCATAAATGGAAAATAATTTCCAAATCTGAATTTTCCAAAAACTGAAATTATTCTAAAGTTCACTTAGAATTTAATTATTCTAAATCTTAAGGATATTACACAATACACGATGTCTTGTATGAAGGGAACTTGGGTAAAATTTCACCTACCATCCCTTTATATATTTCAATTAAACCTAGAGTCATGGAAAATGTTCACACCAGTGCCTCATGTTCTATTGATGAAATTCGAATTTACAAAGCTCTTTTCCAAGAATTTTGTGATGTTTTTGCCTCGAGTTACGAAGAAATTCTTGGAATTAATATAGATATTGTTGTACATGATATTAAGAATTACGCAGATGCTAAACCTGTTCGATGGAGACTTCACCCAATACATCCACGTAAAATTGTTGTTATTAAACTCAAAGTTGAAAAACTTCTTAAAGTCGTTTTTCTCTATCTTTTGGCTTTGACTGATTGGGTGTCTAATATTGTTCCAACTATGAAGAAAAAAGGCATGATCCGTGTTTTTTTATATTATAGGTATATCTACAAGGCATGTCCCAAAGATAATTATCCAACCCCTTTCGTTGACTAGATCGTTGACGACTGCACCAATAGTGAAATATTCTCTTTGATGGATGGTTTCTTCAGCTATAATCAAATCAATATTTTACCCACGGATCAACATAAGACTTATTTTATTTTCCCTTGGGGAACCTTCTCATACCGGAAACTACCTTTTGGTCTCAAGAATGTTGGTGTGACTTTTCAACGCACTATTTCTTATGATTTTCATGATATTAAGCACATTGTACAAACTTACCTAGATGATTTACTGATGCATTTTTTGCGTCGTCAAGATCACCCGACACATTTACGAGCCATTTTCCTACACTGTTTCTATTATTTCATACGATTGAATATACATAAATGCATTTTTTTTGTGGAGTCCAGATGACTTCTTGGTTTTATCGTTTCTACACATGGGATTAGGGTGGACCCTCTAAAGGTTGAAGCTATTATCAATCTGGCTCCTCCTTCTACATTACACTAACTCCAAAGTTTGCAAGGGAAGGAAAATGGTTTACGTCGATTCATCCCCTATTATGTTGAATTAACGAAAGGTTTTAATAGACTTCTTAAAAAGGGTCATAATTTTGTATGGGACAACATTTCCAACAAAGCCTTTCAAGATTTGATACTTTCCTTAACCCGTACACCACTCTTATTTCCACCCGATTATAGTCGATATTATTTATTATACTTAGCTGCTTCAGACTCTACCATCACTATTATTATAGTTCAAGAGGATGATTCACATGATGAAAATGTTATCTACTATTTGATTCGGAGTCTCATGACCACCAAAACCAAATATTTGCATGTGGAGAAACTGACCTTGGTAATTATTTAAGTTGTTCAATTTTTTCGTCATTATATCTTATTGCACAAAACCACAGTCACTTTTTATTGCAACCCTATGCAACACATCCTTACTCGACAATTTTTTGGGGGAAAATACTCCAAATGGATAGTGATTCTACAGTAGTTTGATTTGGAATTTGAGTGTGCCAAATCAAATAAATCTTTGGTTTTTTCCGAGTTGATATGTGACCTTCCCTCTACTGAGACAAAAACTATGGTAGCAGATTCCTTTCCTGATGAGTATCTCTTTCTGATCATTTTTTATGGCATGTGGTATGGAGACATTATTATTTATCTCCAAACCCAAACTCATGGCCCGATACCTCTAGTGTACATCATCCTCGTATTCAGTATCAAGCCCGTCAAGATATTATCCTTGGTGATACCCTTTACTGTTGTGGTATTGATTCCATATTTCAACTCTATCTAGCCTATGATGAAGTTGATAAAGTTTTGAACGACTTTCATTCCAGAGCATGTGGCGGTCATATGTCTGGGTATTCCACTACCCAAAAGATCTTACAAGATGGTTACTTATAGCCTTCATTGTTTAAATATTGCATTACTGTCGTCCAAAAATTTCATGTTTGTCAAACATATAACAATAAGATATGATCTCATCCTTCTCCTCTTTACCGTCTAGTTTATGTTGGTCCATTCGCTAAATGGGGCATTGACTTCATGACATGCAACCCTCACTCGGTTAAGGGGCATGGATAAATTATCGTAGCCATGGATTATTTCACTAAATGGGCTAAGGAAATGCTTACATTTGATAAAACCAGGAAAATTGCAACGTTGTTCATATTCAATCATATAATTACTAGATTTGGTGTCCCTCAAGCCATTGTCACTGACCATGGCAGTTATTTTCACAATTTCATGATGTCTGAACTTACTAAGAATTTGGGTTTTCGACATGAAAACTCAACACCTTACTATCCACAGGCCAATGGCCAAGTTGAAGAAATTAACAAGGTTCTTACTACAATGCTTCGACGGATGATAGGAATTCACAAGTCAAGATGGCACATGATGCTCTTCTCGACATTATGGGCCTATTGGACATCCGTTAAATCTTCCATAGGGTTCACACCTTTCTAGTTAGTATATGGTATTGAAGTTATTCTTCTGATTGAATGTGAAATCCCATCTTTGAAACTAGCTATCAAAGTTTTCCCTAAAACCTCAAGTGAAGAGGAACTTCTCTTGTATTTGATGCAATTAGACGAGACATGTCGTGATGTTGCCTTAGTCATTGAAACTCATAAGAAGCGTGTCAAGGCTCAATATGACAAGCATGTTAAACCATGTGTTTTTTCTGAGGGTGATTTGGTTCTCCTTTATGAACAAGATCGTGACTTATTAGGGGCCGGTAAAATCGAGCTCATGTGGCATGGCCCTTATATTGTGAAACGAGTGTTGGAGAAAGGGGCTTCTAAGCTAGTAGATTATGATGGATTTCCTTTGAGTGAAGTTAGAAATGGGCTTTACTTGAAGAAGTACTATGCTTAAACTATTTTTGCATGAGTTCTTTGTATTTTTAATGTATCATACTCTAGTGTGCATTTTCATTTTTGTTTTGCATTTTAGTTGCTTACCTTCCATTGTACTTGGTTTCTAGATGTCGGTAAATTCACTACCCTATATCGGCTTTGCTGATGGTGCTAGTCGCAGTACTCAAAATGTAGCATATGTTGCATGGGAAATCTATGCACCTACAAATGAGTTGATCAGTCTACAGGATGTTTGCCTTGGTCATGCAACTAATAATATTGTGGAATACAGTGAAGTTATCGAATTATTAACTTAAACCATTTCATTTGGAATCTTTCATCTTATTGTATGACTTGATTCACAGTTAGTAGTGTTGCAATTTAATAATGTGTATTCCATCTGAAGTCCTAATTTGTTATGGGTATACTTAAGATTCACCTCTTGAAAATAAATTTTTATTATATTGAGTATCAACATATTCTTAGACGTCTAAACACATTGAAAAATGCATTGGAGAGTTATGTGTTAGCTAGAAATTTGAGACATTTATAAATCCAAACACACATTTAAAAAAAAATACAAGTAAGTCAGTAGGAACTTTATATTAATATGACAAAAGTAAAAAAAAGTGTTTTTCCAAGGACCAAAATATCAAAATAGTGAAGCTCATGGACTCATATAGAATTAAGGATGTTACTCGTTGTAAAAAACAACTGCATGTGCTACTCTAAGTAGAAATCAACCAATAGATGTTGATACACCAATTGTATGGCATTGGTAGAAATGAGGAAGTTCGTCCACCGTGATATCAGGGATGTTTATGGTTAATCCCTCTAGGTTATGCTCAATTTGCTCGAGATCCTCAGAAACAACTCCTCGACCCACCACAACACCTATCTCTCGTCGCCTATGAATGGGAGATGATCTTGGAGGACGATAAGGCATCACATCTGCATTATTGAGAGAACTTGATTAGTCTTGAATAAATGAAAAAAAACATTTTATATAATTAAAATATCAAAAACATCATATAATGAATATTTCTTTCTTACCTATGTCTCCCCACCGAGATCCCTTAGGACGAGATAAGTTAGGATCCCCATGGAAGTCTGTCCTGGCATAAGCATAATCCTCTACCATGATTGGTTGATCTCCCAGCCACTGGAGGAAATCTTCGTCATACTTGACGATAGGCACGCCACCGTGACAAGCCATCAAATCCACACATATTTTCATCTATGGATATTGTTGAGTGGGTATGCCCTACTCCACCTGTAATGTAAGACAAAGACCCCATCCAGTAAGAAAGACACTAAAATGGATCCATAACCACACTATTTCAATGATCATTCTGACACTTTGTCAGTTGCTTTTTCGTGTTCTTTAAGACACCATCACACCAATTGAAGACCTGAGGCTCCATACACTCTATGGTGTACTAAAAGTGGCTTTTCAAAGCCATGTGAGGAGCTACACTCCCTGCTGTCCTAGTGATAGTATAAAGGATGGTTCTTAATGGTAAATACAGAACATCCCTAATGGAAACCTTACCACTATGATTTTATGTACCTGACACACAATGGTGTGCAACATAGTAATCCATGGGTTCTCCTCCACCCCTACTTCCCGAGAGTGATACCCGAGAGCCTCGACGAGATAACCTTGTAAGAAATTAAATTTAATATATATCCAAGGTGAGTGTATGCACACCCACATGAAAGGATTGTTTATTTACATCCCAGATGTGGAGTAGATACTCCAGTAATCTCAGTTGGGCTCTCATACCCTGAATTTTGAAGAACTTAATTAAACCACACTCCCGTAGTTCCATGACAGTGCCCATGTCATTCCCAAAAAAATATTATTCTTCCTCATGCTCTCGTTCCCTCCATTGGAGCATTTTTACTAAGGAAAACCTGCAAAGTAACATCAAAATATGACTAAATTCATAAAAATTCAATTCTTGGAAGTTTTCCTAACTCATTTTGTCTTTTCAAAAATTGAGTTGCAGTCATCGCAAGGATTTGGTTTTACGCAGAGTGACATCGTCGCACCTTGGCTTTGATTCCCCTGGGACAATTTGAGATCATCGCAACTCACGATACTATGACCCTGAAACGATCTCAAAGCACAATGACCTCCAAAACATTGACCTAAAATTAAAATTAAACCAATAAAAATGAAATCTCAAACCATGAAAAGAGAAAGGGGAAAGAGATTACCTTTTTGACGGAAGTTGTTTTTGAAATGGTCAACCAGGTACTCTGGAATCGAAGCTTGAAATTTGGAATAAAAAAAGGGTTTTGGGCACTATTTGGGTGAAATTGAAAAATGAAATGGTAAATGGGTCGTTTTGATCTATTTTATTACTTTTTATCATATTTTATTACAAAATTAAAATATTTTTTATATTTTACCTATTCCCTAAAGTATAACCAACTTTGCAAAGTGTTTTCTGTTATAGATTGAAAGATCTAAGGATGGGACGTTTAACAGGGATCCACCATTTTTGGTTGTTTTTGTCTATTTTTCTTATGTACAGATGCTTTTATGGTTTTTAGGAAAAACTCTGAGCACAGTCTTAATTCTTTCTCACACTCGTGAAACCATGAGAATGCAATTGAGTAACCTTTTATCGCTTTTTTGAACTCGCATTGGTAATACGAAAAAATAACCCTATGGATCATCCTTTAAGCTCTTTTCAAGATCCCTAAACATGAACAGATAGTCGAGCAACCTTGTTCTTTTCACGCTCGTGAAAATATTTGAATAAAACGTATGATGAGTGGTAGATTGTCTCTTTTTCTATCTCAATAGACTAACTTACAAAAAAGGACATTATCAAGTTCTCTTTAAGTGTTTTTCAGACTCTCTAAACATGAAAACCTTGAGTTTTCATTCTTTGGACTCGTAAAACAAACATTGAAAGGCCCATATGAGATCAAACCACTACTTCTTAGGTCTTGTTAAACATACTTCGAGGGACTCATCTGAAGGATGAGCTTACATTACAAGAATATGTTATCCTCCTCAATCTTGCGTAAAAATAAAGAGGTACTCGCGAAAAATGGTGGGGGGAAATTGGGAAAGAAATGTGTATCTGTATCTATGTTAGTGGCAGTAAATTCACTCTTGAACATGACACCCCCCTTCATCACTATATTCGGGTTGGGAAATACATTTGTCTCTCGTTTTACCATCCACAAGTTCATATGTTGGTTCCACCTTGATTCAATGTTGTCAAGACAACTTTCGTTTCGTTCATATGTTAAAGAGAAGTCCAACCTAAACAAGACTTCTATAGAGTCAACCATCTGTATTTCTAAATTTTCTACAATGTCAAACTTCCCTGAGTCAGTCTCGAGTCACTTCATATTTTGATCTAATTCAAATCTGGTACATATTTCATGTCATTGATGGGGGATACTCTGACATCCCCAAAAAAATAAAATATTTTTGAAATTTAAATTTGTTGGAAATTTTTTTCGTTTTTAGTAAATTTGAATTTGGAAAATGTTTGTCATTTATGGAAATTCCGAATTTTGAATTTGATGATTGTAATTAATTATTATGACTATTGGGAAGAGACATGATTTGACCCAACTAACTATTTGACTATGACACTTGTATGAAAACATAATATTTTATATTGATTGCAGGAGGACAAATGGAACAACCATGTTAAATTTAGCTAACCATGACTCCATGAGTGGGGAACATGTTGGAACTACCTCTAGGATGATTGTTACAAGTGGAAAATTAGTGATTTGGCCATTGGCAGCTCCTGAAAATCAGGGATTTAGAAAGCTACGAAAATTCCCAAGGGAGGGAAAAGACCTAGGCAAATTGATAAATAACATATGTGAGGAGGCAGGACGCTGCCAAGTATGTTGGGAAAAGATATTTTTGAATTTCCCTTACTGTTATGAACACTACTGAGTGAGTGTGAGGCAAGAGGAAGCTGGTGGAATTGAAAGATAGTGCTGAGGAGGAGTTTTTTTTTCAAGTTCGCCCTCATTGATTCATGGTCAGGCTAGGGGGTGAATCGGGCAAGTGATTTTTGGCTACCCTATTCTACGGTTGGGAGGAACGTGGTTGTTCCCTCTGTCTTCCCGTGAACTATTCCAGATATGTAAACCTTTCCTTCTCTGTGTGAATGATTATAACTATTTGTTGTAATGCAACGACGTGAATGACTAATTGTTGTAATCTAACTATGTGAGTGATTATATCTGCCTGCTGTAATGTATCTAATTGTACTAAGTTGTTATGGCTTCCATAGATGTTATATGTTCATTGTATGAAGTTTTATAGCCAAGGATGAAATTCTAGGATTAAACCTCCTGCATTAAAATTGAAGGTAGAGTTATCCATGTGCAAGTGAATTGAAGGTATACAATTCATCTATAGGTAAATTTTATATTTGTAATCGTAATATCAGACAAATCCATATATGAGTATTCAGATTGAGTAGGTTTGTATATATAATCATGTAGAATTATATATATATATATATATTTATGTATGTATGTATATAATGCACGCAGACATAGATGTGGTAGCACTGTGTATAGATTTATTAAATAAGATTTATTGACAGCGGTAGAAAAACTCATGCATACAGAGATCTTGTCATCATTTTAGACATTCAAACTCTACCAATATGAAACCAACTACATCTCAAATGAGAAATAACTGAAGCGAAGAGTCTGGAAATTCCTCATAACTTACTATAGTAATATAAGTAAGACATTGTTCTGTTATAAGATAATGCAGAGGTAAAATTTGAAAATAGTTATTCCAGAGTATACAAGTGAAACTTTTGTGAACGGTATAGATTAAGAAATTATAGTTCTGTGTATACAACATGCGATTTTCAAAATCCTACCAGCCCTTTGGCCTAAACAATGAAGAAAGTACACACACACACACACA
Source organism: Picea glauca (assembly GCA_000966675.3). Taxonomy (NCBI): domain Eukaryota; kingdom Viridiplantae; phylum Streptophyta; class Pinopsida; order Pinales; family Pinaceae; genus Picea; species Picea glauca. Next base: position 200,422 of record JZKD02S0106478.1, on the reverse strand, counting down.
CACACACACACACACACACACACACATATATACTTCTGAAAGAAAAAACAAAAAATCGAAACTTTACACAATCCCTATATTTAATCTAATTAAACGCTAATAAAGATTTAAACCATATTGGAAATAATTACAAGGAATGTCGAAGAGAGATAAAAGTTTTAATATTATAGATCTAGCATAAGTCGAACCAACGTTTAGCGTTTGAAAACAGGGCCTGTCTTCACAGAAATAACCCTGGTATTAAAAATTTAGGGTATGACGAGAACTGAAACAAAAATCGGTTAACAAATCTTTCTTTTACTCCAACAAACATGACAATTCTGTAGAAGAAAATTTCTGCAAAAGTTATACTGTAATCACCGAGAGCAAATCCCCTTCTTCCAAACTCGACGGAAGTTTGAGGGAATCGAATCTAGATGATCCCCTTTAATTTTGGCAACCATGACTGTACGAAAATCTAGAAGGGTTTAGAATGGAACTTGATTACCTTTTGCACCAAGTATGGGGATGAACACCCAAGAGCATTGCGTAGACGAAAAACCTAGAAAATTCACCTTACAAGGATTAGAAAGGCATACTTAAAGAAAAATTGAAGAAATAGAAATAGAACGATAATTGTCTTGCTTTAACACCTCATGTACAGTCTATACTTAACTTTCAACCCCATCTCACATGACCTTTCCCCATTGATTTTTCAGTTGGATAGTCGCTTAGGGATGAGGATGGATGGACAATAGCTCATTGATGGGTACCCTCGAATCAAATAGGGCCCATCATTAGAGTTGTGTATCAATTCAAAAAAAATAATGAATTAGAACAGTATAGTCAATATCCTTATACCACAGACATAATTGATAAATAGTGAGAGAAGTTGTGCTAAGCCCATTCATACAGAGACATTGAATATTAATGGAGTGTTTTAATCCTTAAGAATTTATTTCATACCAGCAAGCGTATTTAACTGTCAAGATTAAACGATCTTTTAAAAATAAAACTGTTAAACATAATGTGCACAGACGTCATAAAAACTCACGATACAAGAGGTACTCGTTAGATGATTTATAGACCCACTTTTACAGGGAATATAGTTTTAATTCAACGATGGTTACAGAAACCCTGACCACTGGTTTGAATCATAAGATTAATAGAGAGTACAAGGAGTATTTGAGAAAGGTCAAGGACGCTTTACTGGTATCGAAGAGTTATCTCAGAATGCCAGAGTCATAGAGACCCTTGGTTCAATACCGAACAACCAGTTGGGACCACGATGGAGGCTAGGTGCTTTTCTTACGACGCCTGGTACATTTCGGGAAGGGGTTCTTCTGTGAAGATCCACCCTTCCTTAGATAAATGAGATAACACTTACAAAAAAAAGAGAAACCCTAAGAAGGATGGCATACACAGTAAACAACAAGGAATGCAATCACTATAACCAAAGTAAATAAACCATAGATATCAAGAAATGTATAGCCTTTTCACTATTCAAATTATAGACTGTAGGGTAACCTTCATATCGAATGACCAAGTAGCCAAAATGATTTTACAATAAAGAGAATTCCAAAAGGGCCACTAACCAGAAAATCTTACCTTATTATGTGGAGTTCCAATGGTAGAGACTCATCCAATACGCCTGTTCCCAGAAAAAGCTCATGTCTTCAACATTGAGTAGTTATAGAGAAGATGGGATGACTCGGTAATTAGTTAGAGGGAGCAACACAGAGTCAAATTTTTAAGGAAGACTAATGCAAATGATAGTTCTAGAGAACATCTGCTAGTTTATGGATGGTTAATGGCGTCTTTAAGTCAGTACTGTAGTTAGGGCAAGGTAGCGAGATTTCATGGAACCCTTTAACTCGTGATAATCCCAAGAGAGTGTTTCCAACACATCGTAAATTCTCTGACATGAGGGTCATTATACCTCCTCCACCGTACTCGATGGTAGCCCCATCCAAATCCATGAAATGGAATTGATAGGAATTCCCATCCTCTGGTTATAAGATTAGTTAGGGTTCACCACTCGAATAGGATGCCGGTTGTTCCAAAAAAGGGTGATATAAGAACTGGATTTGTAACTACCATCTCCACACCTAGTACTCACGTTGTCTATGTCCATGTAGATGGAAAGGAGTGCATTAATTTCACTATCACCCAAACCCAAAGAAAAATCTAGATTCCACTCCAACATTTATGAAGGGCCATTCTTAGTACTCCTCTCACATTTGGCCTGACTAGCGCAATACCTTGGAGCGGATCATATGGATATAGGACTTTTGTTTAAATGTTTATGGCACCATAAGGTCAATATTAATATGATTATACATATTGAATGTTACTTAGCTATATAGTGGTGCAATTATTCGGCCATAGATATATATATATGCACAGGTATATGAATTATTGCGTGATCATGTGTGGCAAAGTTGTTGTATAAATTCTTTGGTATGATTATATATGTATAGTTTGACCAGGACAAGAATGTAGCCTAGGCGATTAGGATAATGAAACACTGTTAGGATTACTAGGAGTCATTCGAAGAGGAGGTAAATTTTATAATATCACTTATAAAATACCTCTGGTAAGTTTCAATGTAGAATGACAAATGTTAAAATCTCCCTTGTAGCAAGATTGAGCCAGATATGTCTTTGAATTTAGAGTCTATGCCTACAAGGAAAGACTAAATATATATATATATTTTTTTTTTACGGTAATTAAAGTTACATTACATATGGTATCAGAGAAAAAGTTACAATACTGGGCTTGAATAGGGCCACATTAGTTTCTTAGTATATATATACTCTGATTTATGTTAAACTAATAAATGTTATGGTTACAAATAGAAAGCCCTTTCTGTTTTGTGTTAATTATGGCAGTTCAAGAGGATGTAGAAATCAGGATGGAAGGAAATCCATAGCAAATACCTCCAGGAGATCCAAGATAGAATAGTGATAGAAGCTCATCCACGGAGGTGTTGTTAACAATGAGGAATCTTATTGTTGAACTGCATGTTTTCAAAGCCAACAATGAAAAATTGAAGAAGGCACAACACAAACATCAAGAGATAAATGAAGTCTTGTTGCATAGTATAGTTACCAAGAAAAGTCCAAAGGATGATAAACATGACAAAGAGGTCAGAAAGAGAGCCTCTAAGAACTCTGGGTTGGAAACAAAAAAAGGAGACAGTTTGTCTGAAGGAACACTTTCATCCAAAGACAAAACTAAACCAGACAGAAAAAGAAAACAAGTAGACCACCTTGAAGGAGAATTTAAAAAGATTAAACCAGCTACCTTTGATGGAGAATCTAGGACAGGAGAAGAAGTCGAGGCATGGTTGTTGGACATAAAAAAATACTTCCATATCTACAACTATTCTAGCAACATGAAGGTCAGAATGGCCATCTACAATTTGAAAGGGAAGGCCATCATTTGGTGGCAAGACCTAAAATTGGCCAAGGGCCTAAAGGAGAAACAGTTGGAATGGTCCAATTTTAAGAAGTATTTCAAGAAACAATACCTTTCTAAAATCTATTATGAAAGGAAGACAAAAGAATTTTATGAGTTACGACTTGGACAGATGAAGATGGAGGACCTTATAAATAAATTTGTGGAACTACTAAGGTTTGTACCATACATCCGGGAAGATAAGGTAAAAATGCAGCAATTCTTAAGCTGTCTACAATAGTCCTACAGGGAAAGAATTGAGTTTGACAACCCCAAATCCTTGAATGAAGTATAAAAGAAATTATGAATGTGCTATGACTAGTACAAATAATAGGTAGAGTTTCCCAAAGCCTGGAAGGAAAAGAAACAAGATCGAATGAGCCAACAGAAGAAGGGATACCAGCCAGCTCCTTATCAGAGTTCAGCAAAAAGATTTTCAAGAAAGGATTTTCATTCCAATCATCCGAATACACAAGGAAATAGTAAACCGATAAACCTGGGAATGAAGAAGTTTGGGGACAGTTCCTGTGAGCCACTTAAGTGTTGTGAATGTGGAGAGCCTCATCTAAGGAGGAACTGTCCATGTTTAATTTCAGCAAACATTACTGTTTTTCATAATTTACAGGAAGCCTCGACGGTGGGAGACATGGGCATAAGCCTACATCAAATAAATGCAGCCATAGATGGTCGACAACCTGACCACCAATCCTTGGTGGTAGAAAACGAAGGTAAAATCAATAGCACCTGAATTTCTATTTTAATTGACCCTAGAGCTATGTTAAGCTATATTACTCCTGATGTAGTAGAGTCAAATAAAATTAAGAAGCTGGAGTATGCAAAAGCATGGCTTTCACAACTAGCAACAGGTACTAAAAGGAAAGTAGTTGACTTTATTTCTGATTTTGAGTTCATCTTAGATGGTCAAAATATAAAGACTAATTTGAACATCCTACCAATAGGATCTTACGATATGATTATTGGGATGGATTGGTTGGAACAAAACAAAGCGATACTAGATTGTTATACAAAGATACTTAGCTATAAAGACGATGTTGGCGCTACTAGAATAGCCCAAGGTATAAAAAAACCTATATCAGTTAGACAAGTTTCAGCGATGCAACTCAAGAAATGTATGAGAAAGGGATGTCAAGTTTATTCCATCCAAGTGATGAACCTATTAGGAAAAGACGATAAGCTAAAGTTAGAAGACTTTGCTGTCCTACGTGAATTCAGTGACATGTTTGTGGATGAGATACCAGAATTACCCCCTAGAAGGGAAATAGACTTCTCCATACACCTACTACCCGGTTCAGCCCCTATCTCAAAAGAACCTTACAGAATGATTCTACGAGGACTGACAGAATTAAAAATACAATTACAGGAATTGTTGGACAAAGAGTATATCAGACCGAGCGTTTCACCATGGGGGCACCAGTCCTCTTTGTAAAAAAGAAAGATGGTACTCTAAGACTATGTATCGATTATAGACAACTGAATAAAATGACTATTAAGAATAAATACCCCCTACCAAGGTTAAATGATCTGTTAGATCAAGTAGGTGGGGCCAAGGTCTTTTCAAAGTTAGATTTACGATCTGGTTATCATCAAGTTAGGATAAAGGATGTGGACATAAGCAAGACAATGTTTCGGAATATATATGGACACTACAAATTCGTAGTCATACCTTTCAGACTCACTAACGCACCAACCACGTTTATGTGCCTGATGAACAGTATTTTCAATCGGTACTTAGACAAGTTCGTGGTAGTGTTTATCGACATTATCCTGGTTTACTCAAAAATGGAGGAAGAACATGATGAACACTTAAGGATAGTTCTACAAACATTGAGGAAACATAAATTGTACGCCAAATTTGACAAGTGTGACTTTTATCTAAAAGAGATACAATATCTAGGACATGTAATTTTAGGGGAAGGCATTGCCGTAGACCTGGAGAAGATAAAAGCCATTATGGAATGACCTGTACCTAAGGATGTAGCGGATATCCGGTCATTCATGGGAATCAATGGATATTACAGTAGATTTATAGAAGGGTTTTCCAAGATATCCTACCCTATCACGTCACTACAAAAGAAAGGGACCAAGTTCAACTAGTCAAAGAAGTGTCAAAACAATTTTAACAAGCTGAAGGAATTATTGACAACTGCACCCATATTGAAGGTAGCAGACCCAGATAAAGACTTCACTGTATGTGTTGATGCAAGTAAAGAAGGACTAGGTGGTGTCCTAACTCATTAAGGACACGCTATTTATTATGAGTCTCTAAAATTAAAAGAACACGAGCGAAATTATGTCACTCATGACTTAGAATTGGCCGCGGTAATACACGCCCTAAAAATGTGGTGACACTACATAATGGGAAAAAAAATTCTACTATTGACGGATAATAGTGGGGTAAAATATATGTTTAGCCAACCAGATGTTAATGCAAGACAAGCAATATGGCTAGCCTTCTTGAGAGAATTCAACTTCGAGGTCAGACAAATCAAGGGTAAGGAAAATAAAGTAGCAGACGCTTTAAGCAGAAGAGTCCATGGGTTATTTGAGATAAATATCAGCAGGGCAGAAAGTGATCTTGAACAAAGAATAAGGACGATAGGTATTGACGACGGGAATTACACTAAGATAATGGAAGAATTACAAAACAGTACTACAAAATCAGATAAACCAGATCTAAGTATCGATAAGAAGGGACTATTACGACTTAAAAACATACTTTACATACCAGATTAAACAGAGTTAAAATTAACATTTTTGGATGAAGTGCGTAAGAAACTGTATTCTGGCCATCCAGGGTACCATAAAACAGTAAAAACACTTAGAGAACTATTTTACTAGCCTAATATGAAGGGTGAAATAGCAGAGTACTTGTCTAGGTACCAAGATTTTCAGCAGGTTAAGTTCGAACACCAACATCCAACCGGCCTATTACAGCCATTACCAGTACCGGAATGGAAACGGGAGATCATATCGCTGGACTTTATAACATGTTTGCCTAAAACTCAGAAACAAAATGATTCTATCATGGTGGTAATCAATATACTCAGTAAGTATGCACACTTTATCCTTATAAAGTCTACTTATAAAGCTATAAACATTGCTGAAATATTCATGAAAGAAATTTTTAGACTGCATGGTATTTTTAAAATGGTGATTTCAGATAGAGATGTAAAATTTACATCCTCTTTTTGGAAGGAATTGTTTGTAGGGATAAACTCTAACTTGAATTTCAGTACGAGTTATCATCCACAAACGGATGGACAGACTAAAAGGAGAAACCAAATCATACAGGATATGCTCCGCATGTACATAAGAACAAAACCGAGCAAGTGGGAAGACTACCTACACTTGGTAGAATTTGCATATAACAATGGGTACCAAACTTCGGCTAAGTTGACTCCCTTCGAAGTACTATACGACAAAAAGTGTACGACTCCAATTAGTTGGGATAACCCAGCTAAAAGACTCATGGTTGGCCCAGAGATGCTCCAAGAAATGGAGAACATGGTAAGAAAGGTACAACAGAACTTGAAAGAAGCACAAGACAGACATAAGAGCTATGCAGATCGGAAAAGAAGACACTTGGAATTTCAAGTAGGATACGATGTTTACTTGAAGGTCAAAGCCCGAAATTGTGCCAAGATGGCACCCAAATTTTGTCGTCCCTTTCAGATACTAGCTCGAATTGGACCCATAGCATATACCAACTGACACTTCCAGCTAATCTAAGAATTCATAATGTATTTCATGTTTCTTTGTTGAAAAAGTATATTCATGACCCCACTCATATGATTGATTGGAACTTGGTGGAGGTGGAACCCGAAGGCGAGTTCCATGTGGAACCCTTGCACATTCTGGACCAAAGAGAAATAGCACTTCAGAACAGAGTTGTCGCTCAGGTAAAGGTGCAATGGAAGCACTTTAGTCCTGAGGAGGCGACTTGGGAATTGGGGGGAGATTTGTGGAAATATCATCCAATCCTATTCCAAGAAAGGAACGAACACTGAGGACATTGTTTTACTGAAGGGAGAAAGGATGTGACATCCCAAAAAAATATATATATTTTTGAAATTTAAATTTGTTGGAAATTTATTCCGTTTTTAGTAAATTCAAATTTGGAATTTTTTTGCCATTTATGGCAATTCCAAATTTCGAATTTGATGATTGTAATTAATTATTATGACTGTTGGGTAGAGACTTGATTTGACCCAGCTAACTATTTGACTATGACACTTGTATGAAAACAAAATATTTTATATTGATTGCAGGAGGACAAATGGAACAACCTGGTTAAATATAGCTGACCATGACTCCATGAGTGGGGAAAATGTTGGAACTACCTCTAGGATGATTATTACAAGTAGAAAATTAGTGATTTGGCCATTGGCAGCCCCCGAAAATCAGGGATTTAGAAAGCTGCGAAAATTCCCAAGGGAGGGAAAAGACCTATGAAAATTGATAAATAACATATGTGAGGAGGCAGGACGCTGCCAAGTATGTTGGAAAAAGAGATTTTTGACTTTCCCTTGCTGTTATGAACACTACTGAGTGAGTGTGAGGCAAGAGGAAGCTGCTGGAATTGAAAGATAGTGCTGAGGAGGAATGTTTTTTTAATTTCTCCCTCATGGATTCATGGTCAGGCTATGGGGTGAATCGGGCAAGTCATTTTTGGCTGCCCTATTCTATGGTTGGGAGGAGCATGGCTGTTCCCTTTGTCTTCCCGCGAACTGTTCCATATATGTAAACCTTTCCTTCTCTATGTGAATGATTATAACTATTTGTTTTAATGCAACGGCGTGAATGACTAATTGTTGTAATGTAACTATGTGAGTGATTATATCTTCCTGTTGTAATGTATCTAATTGTACTAAGTTGTGATGGCTTCCATAGATGATATCTATTCATTGTATGAAGTTTTATAGCCAAGGATGAAATTCTGGGATTAAACCTCCTGCATTAAAATTGAAGGCAGAGTTACCCATGTGCAAGTGAATTGAAGGTATAAAATTCGTCTATAGGTAAATGTTATATTTGTAATCGTAATATCAGACAGATCCATCTATGAGTATTCAGATTGAGTAGGTCTGTATATATAATCATGTAGACTTATATATATATATACACATATTTATACATATATGTATGAATATAATGCACATATATATAGATGTGGTAGCACTGTGTTTAGATTTATTAAAGAAGATTTATTGACAACGGTATAAAAACACATGCATACAGAGATCTTGTCATCATTTTAGACATTCAAAATCTACCAATAAGAAATGAACTACATCTCAAAAGAGAAATAACTGAAGCGAAGAGTCTGGAAATTCCTCATAACTTACTAAAGTAATATAAGTAAGAGATTCTTCTATTATAAGATAATGCAGAGGTAAAATTCGAAAATAGTTATTCCAGAGTATACAAGAGAAATTACTGTGAACGATATAGATTAAAAAATTATAGTTCTGTGTATACAACATGCTATTTTAAAAATCCTACCAGCCCTTTGGCCTAAACAACGAAGAAAGTACACACACACACACACACGCACACACACACACACACATATATATATATATATATATACTTCTGAAAGAAAAAACATAAAATCAGAACTTTACACAATCCATATATTTAATCTAATTAAACGCTATTACAAATTTAAACCATATTGATAATAATTACAAGGAATGTCGAAGATAGATAAAAGTTTTAATATTATAGATCTAGCATAAGTCGAATCAACGTCTAGCATTTGAAAACAGGGCTTGTCTTCAAGGCAATAACCCTGGTATTAAAAATTTAGGGTACGATGAGACCCAAAACAGAAATAGGTTAACAAATCTTTCTCTCACTCCAAAAAATAAGACAGTTCTGTAGAATAAAATTTCTACAAAATTTATATTGTAATCACCAAGACCAAATCCCCTTCTTCCAAACCCGATGGAAGTCTGAGGGAATCAAATCTAGATGACCCCTTTTAATTTTGGCAACCATGAATGTTCGAAAATACGGAAGGGTTCAGAAGGGAACTCGATTACCTTTTGCACCAAGTATGGTGACGAACACCCAAGAGCATTGCATAGATGAAAAACCCGGAAAATTCACCTTACAAGGATTAGAAAGGCATACTTAAAGAAAACTTGAAGAAACAAAAATAGAACAATAATTGTATTCCTTTAACACCTCATGTATAGTCTATACTTAACTTTCAACCCTGGCTCACATGACCTTTCCCCATTGATTTTTCGGCTGGATAGTCACTCAGGGCTGAGGATGGATGGACAGTAGCTCACTGATGGGTACCCTCGCATCAAACAGGGCCCATCGTTAGAGTTGTGTATCAATTCAAAAAAAATAATGAATTAAAACAATATAGTGAATATCCTTATACCATAGACATAATTGATAAATAGCAAGAGTAACTGTGCTAAGCCCATTCATACATAGACGTTGAATATTAACAGAGTGTTTTAATCCTTAATAATTTCTTTCATACCAGCAAGTGTATCTAACTGTCAAGATTAAACAATCTTTTAAAAAGAAAGTTGTTAAACATAATGTGCACAGACGTCATAAAAACTCACGATACAAGAGGTACCCGTTAGCTGATTTATAGACCCACTTTTATGGGGAATATATTTTTAATTCAATGATGGTTACAGAAACCCTAACCACTAGTTTGAATCATAAGATTAACAGAGAGGAAAAACAGTATTTGAGAAAGTTCAAGGACACTTTACTGGTATCAAAGAGTTATCTTAGCATGCCAGAGCCACAAAGACCCTTGGTTCAATAACGAACAACCGGTTGGGACCACGATGGAGGCAAGGCTTTTTTCTTACGACGCCTGGTACATTTTGGGAAGGGGTTCTTCTGTGAAGCTCCACCCTTCCTTAGATAAATGAGATAGCACTTACAAAAAAAAGAGAAACCCTAAGAAGGATGGCATACATAGTAAACAACAAAGAATGCAGTGATTGTAATCAAAGTAAATAATCCAGAGATATCAAGAAATGTATATCCTTTCCATTATTCAAATTATAGACTGTAGGGTAACCTTCATATCGAATGACCCAGTAACCATAATGTTTTTACAATAAAGAGAATTCCAAAAGGGCCACTAACTAGAAGATCTTACCGTATTATGTGGAGTTTCAATGGTAGAGACCCGTCCAATACGCCTGTTCCCAAAAAAAGCTCACGTCTTCAACACTGAGTAGTTACAGAGAAGATGGGATGACTCGGTAATTGGCTACAGGGAGTAGAACAGAGTCAAATTTTTTGAAGGAAGACTAATGCAAATGATAGTTCTAGAGCGCATCTGCTAGTTTATGGATGGTTAATGGCGTCTTTAAGTCAGTACTGTAGTTAGGGAAAGGTAGCAAGATTTTGTGGAACCCTTTAACTCGTGATAATCCCAGGAGACTATTTCCAACACATCGTAAATGCTCTAACAGGAGGGTCATTATACCTCCTCCGCCATACCCGATGGTAGCCCCGTCCAAATCCATGAAATTGAATTGATAGGCATTCTCGTCCTCTAGTTATAAGTTTAGTTAGGGTTCGCTACTCGAATAGGATGTTGGTTGTTCCAAAAAGGGGTGATATAAGAACTCAATTTGTAACTACCATCTCCACACTTGGTACTCACATTGTCTATGTCCATGTAGATCGCAAGGAGTGGATTAATTTCACTGTCACCCAAACCCGAAGAAAAATCTAGAT
>JZKD02S0106478.1:158276-178956 GCA_000966675.3 Picea glauca | reverse complement strand
ATGTATATAATGCACATAGATATAGATGTGGTAGCACTGTGTATAGATTTATTAAAGAAGATTTATTGACAACGGTAGAAAAACCCATGCATAATCTTGTCATCATTTTAGACATTCAAAATCTACCAATAAGAAATCAACTACATCTCAAAAGAGAAATAACTGAAGCGAAGAGTCTGGAAATTCCTCATAACTTACTAAAGTAATATAAGTAAGAGATTGTTCTATTATAAGATAATGCAAAGGTAAAATTCAAAAATAGTTATTCCAGAGTATACAAGCGAAATTGCTGTGAACGGTATAGATTAAGCAATTATAGTTCTTTGTATACAACATGTTATTTTCAAAATCCTACCAGCCCTTTGGCCTAAACAATGAAGAAAGTACAGATATATATATATATATATATATATATATATATATATATACTTTTGAAAGAAAAAACATAAAATCGGAACTTTACACAGTCCATATATTTAATCTAATTAAACTCTATTACAAATTTAAACCATATTGGAAATAATTACAAGGAATGTCGAAGATAGATAAAAGTTTTAATATTATAGATCTAGCATAAGTCAAACCAATGTCTAGCATTTGAAAACAGGGTGTGTATTCAAGGCAATAACCCTGGTATTAAAAATTTAGGGTATGACGAGACCCAAAACAGAAATCGGTTAACAAATCTTTCTCTTACTCCAACAAATAGGACAGTTCTGTAGAAGAAAATTTCTACAAAAGTTATACTGTAATCACCGAGACCAAATCGCCTTCTTCCAAAACCGACAGAAGTCTGAGGGAATCGAATCTAGATGACCCCCTTTAATTTTGGCAACCATGAATGTTCGAAAATACAGAAGGGTTCAGAAGGGAACTCGATTACCTTTTGCACCAACTATGGTGACCAACACCCAAGAGCATTGCGTAGATGAAAACCCAGAAAATTCACCTTACAAGGATTAGAAAGGCATACTTAAAGAAAACTTGAAGAAACATAAACAAAACAATATTAGTCTTCCTTTAACACCTCATGTATAGTCTGTACTTAACTTTCAACCCTGGCTCGCATGACCTTTCCCAATTGATTTTTCAGCTGGATAGTCGCTCAGGGCCGAGGATGGATGGACAATAGCTCACTGATGGGTACCCTTGCATCAAATAGGGCCCAACATTAGAGTTGTGTATCAATTCAATAAAAATAATGAATTAAAATAGTATAGTGAATATCCTTATACCACAGACATAATTGATAAATAGCGAGAGAAACTATGCTAAGCCCATTCATACAAAGATGTTGAATATTAATGGAGTGTTTTAATCCTTAAGAATTTCTTTCATACCAGAAAGTGTATCTAACTGTCGAGATTAAACTATATTTTAAAAAGAAAATTATTAAACATAATGTGCACAGACGTCATAAAAACTCACGATACAAGAGCTACTCGTTAGTTGATTTATAGACCCACTTTTACAAGGAATATATTTTTAATTCAAAGATGGTTACAGAAACCCTGACCACTGGTTCGAGTCATAAGATTAATAGAGAGGACAAACAATATTTGAGAACGGTCAAGGATGCTTTACTGATATCGAAGAGTTATCTCAGCATGCCAATGTCACAGAGACCCTTGGTTCAATATCGAACAATCGGTTGGGACCACGATGGAGGCAAGGAGTTTTTCTTATGATGCCTGGTATGTTTTGGGAAGGGGTTCTTCCGTGAAGCTCCACCCTTCCTTAGATAAATGGGATAGCATTTACAAAAAAAAAGAGAAAACCTAAGAAGGATGGCGTACACAGTAAACAACAAAGAACGCAGTGACTGTAACCAAAGTAAATAAACTAGAGATATCAAGAAATGTATAGCGTTTCCACCATTCAAATTACAAACTGTAGAGTAACCTTCATATCGAAACACCCAGTAACTAGAATGATTTTACAATACAAAGAATTCCAAAAGAGCCACTAGCCAGAAGCTCTTACCTTATTATGCGGAGTTCCAATGGTAGAGACTTGTCCAATACGCCTATTCCTAGAACAAGCTCACAACTTCAACATTGAGTAGTTATAGAGAAGATGGGATGACTTGGTAATTGGTTACAGGGAGCATCACAAAGTCAAATTTTTCAAAGGAAGACTAATGAAAATGATAGTTCCAGAGCCCATCTGCTAGTTTACGGATGGTTAATGGCGTCTTTAAGTCAGTACTGTAGTTAGGGAAAAGTGGCGAGATTTTGGGGAACCCTTTAACTCATGATAATCCCAAGAGACTATTTCCAACACGTTGTAAATGCTATGGCAGGAGGGTCATTATACCTCCTCCACTATACCCGAGGGTAGCCCCATCCAAATCCATGAAACAGAATTGATATGCATTCTCGTCTTTTGGTTATAAGTTTAGTTAGGGTTTCCTACTCGAATAGGATGTCGGTTGTTCCAGAAAGGGGTGATACAAGAACTAGATTTGTAACTACCATCTCCACGCCTGGTACTCATGTTGTTTATGTCCACATAGATGGAAAGGAGTGCATTAATTTCACTGTCACCCAAACCCGAAGAAAAATCTATATTCCACTCCAACATTTATGAAGGGCCATTCTTAGTACTCCTCTCACATTTGGCCTGACTAGCGCAATACCTTGGAACGAATCATATGGATATAGGAATTTTGTTTAAAAGTTTATGTCACCATAAGGTCGATATTAATATGATTATACATATAGAATGTTACTTAGATATATAGTGGCACAATTATTCAACCATAGATATATATATGCACAGGTATATGAATTATTGCGTGATCATGTGTGGCAAAGTTGTTGTATAAATTCTTTGGTATGATTATATATGTATAGTTTGACCAGGACAAGAATGTAGCCTAGGTGATTAGGATAACGAAAAATTGTTCGGATTACCAGGAGTCATTCAAAGAGGAGGTAAAGTTTATAATATCACTTATAAAATAACTCTTGTAAGTTTCAATGTAGAAGGAGAAATGTTTAAATCTCCCTTGTAGCAAGATTGAGCCAGATATGTCTTTGAATTTAGAGTCTATGCCTACAAGGAAAGACTAATTATTTTATTTTATTTTTTATGGTAATTAGAGGTACATTACAGATACATTAAGGCCCTCCTATGACGAGTATTTTCATGTCGACTTCAACTCATTATCCGAGAACATGAATTAGAAATCGCATTAGTACCTTGGAACCTACATGTCTCAATGACAGGTCTCTTCGCTTTCAATAGTAGGTTCACATCATTTGCCCCTAAATGGAATATTCCATCCAGTTTTCAACTTCAACTCATTCATTCACCTTCGTTGGATTGTACTAGATTACCTTGGGAGTCATTGAAATCAATGGTGATTTCCCTTGCACTTGTTAACATTTTTCATTAATGACTGGTAATCAAGTGGTTTCTACCATGTTCGACCTCAAAACCTTTAATGACATGGATATATTCATACTTAGAGACGATGGAAATGAAGACCCTGGATCTCATCATATCGGTCCATTTTGTGATGAAGTATTCATAAGTTTGTACATACACATAGATCCACTGTGTATCTCTCATGGCTATGTCCAAATTTGAATTCTTTAAAGAGCATAGATCCACAATGTATTTCTTGTGGTTATAATGAATCATGATGACATGGATCCATAATGTATGTTTAGTGGCCATGAATCACTAGACACTTATGATTATAGTCACTTGTAGTCTGAGTATGGGAATGCCTACCTCAGAAGATGGTATATTATTATGAAAATGCTTGATTGTTTGCAAGTTCCCGACTGATGTACTCTTTGTTTTCGACACATACATTCTACAAACTATTTCAGCTGTCACAAGTTCCAACTTCATACTTTGGGGGGAATTATTTTACACATTATTTTGGTCTCTCCAGTGATCAACTCACGACATATGCATAACTCACTTCCATGTTCCCTAAAAACACTAAAAGAGACTTTCTCCATGAGAAAAGTGGTTTACCTTTTCTTCCTTAAAAAATATGACAAGGGAGATTGTCGCCCCATGCTCTATACTTGGGATACGACGATGCTTTATTGTCACACAATGCACAAAATATGGACTGAGACACCGTCAGTCATTGCCTATGCATAGGGTGTGAGAATGCTTAAATAAGGGAAAACTCAAAATTCATGAATGTTGTAGAAGGGAATCTTCTAGAAGATGAGGTGGCCTCCAATCAGTTTGGATATTACATTCTTCTATGATTTAGTGGGATCATCTTAATCTCCTCATCCATACCTCTTTCACCCTATATAAAGAGGGATATCTTATGGGAAATGATAAGGTTTTCAAAGACTTGCATATGCATGAAGAGTTATGCTATAAATTATACTTGAGATAGATTTTCTTTAGCTCTCTAATTCAGATGATGGATCGTTTTCATCAAAGGAATTGGAGAAAATGTGTGTGTTGGAGAAAAGAGTCATTGAAAGGGACCTTGAAACATCAAGGCATGGGTTGTATTCTCCACTTTAGATTTTAATATAATGCAACAATACATTTCTTCCCTATAAAGGTGCCTTGACTTTTATTGTATAAATCCTTGATATTATATATAGAATTCATTGGAGTATATATACCTTTGTTCTCTCTCTTTGTTGTTTTGTGCTCCTTAAACAGGTTCACCATCCCACAAATCCAAATATGGAGCAACAAGGATGACACTAGTGAGGATCAATTGTTATTTAAAAGATATGTCACATGTCCCTCTCTGAACTAGTTTATATGACAATCAAGTCTAAGGTGAAGTTTGTATTCTATGTTGTTTTGTTCTAGCTTCCAATGGAAGTTAGGGAGATTAGTTTGTGTCCACACTTACCAATTTTTACAATAACAATGATCCCAACTAAATGGTGTCTGACACAGTCAGCCGTAAGGAAAATCAACGGTGACATCTTAATGGTACCTTTATAGTCGTTATTGTACGGAAAATCTACCAGTGTCAAGAAATCCTCCCAATGATTTTGTTGGTCCATTACATACATACAGAACATATCTTCCAAAATTTGGTTCGTTCTTTCTATCTTCCCTTCTTTCCTAGGGTGATATTTTGTACTAAAGTTCATTTATGCTCCCAATCCCTCTTGGAAACTAGTCCAAAATTGTCCTATAAACACCAATCCTTAATCGAGTATAATCCTTCTCGGTATGCCATGTAACCTTGCAATCTCACTGATAAAAGCTATAGCTCTGTATGGAACCTAAAACATCATACACATAGGAATACAAGGTCCACTCTTTGTTAGAGTGTCAACTACCATGAAAATCGAGTTGTTCCTCATTATCATCAGTGACAATCTAATAATGAAGTCCATTGAAATGACCTTCCATTTAGATTCTAGAATAGCATGTGGTTGTGGTAATTATGTCGGATGTCTATGTTGATCCTTCACTCACTGACATTCTAGACACCTCACCACATAGCTAACTATGTCTGCCTTCATCCTTTCTAGAAAAATAAGGGATTAAGGTCTTCCCACATCTTTGTGACTCCCAGATGAGCCATGTATACTTCTCTATGAGATTTTCTTAAGTTCAAAATTATCAATTCGTCATTATACCTCAATAATCCATGTTTTTCCATTGTATAACCTTCAAACCTTGGTACCCTCATGGTGTCTTGTTCGATATTTTCCCTAACCTCTTTATACCAGTCATCGTTGACTGTATAGTTAGAATCCTTTCTCAAAGATTTTTCTGAAGAGGTATCACTAAGAAAATGTGTGGTCTTCGACTCAACGCATCTACCACTTTGTTCATAATTCCTTTAATGTACCTAATCTCTAATCGTATTTGCTAAGTAATTATGTCCAATGCCTTTTCTGTGCGCTAAAGTCATTCTGTGTAAAAAGTGTTTCATTCCACAATGATCTATTATTTTTTTTTGGATTTCCATCCAATCAGATAGTGTCTCCACACTCTCCAGGCATACATAATGGCCAATAAATCTCAATCATGAATTGCATAATTCTCCTCATTCTTTCTTAATTTCCTTGAGATGTAGGTGATCAGTTGACCGTCTTTCATCAATACTCCACTTAAACCTTCCTTGGATGCATCTCTGCATACCAATAAATCCCTGTCCATGTTGGGGACTTTCAGTATCTGCATTGTCTTCAAAAAACCCTTGAGTTTTCAAAATGATTTCGTGCACTTATTGGTCCATACAAAATTCTTTTTTTTCTTCTTCAATTCCATGATCGAATTTTCTATCTTCAAAAACCTTTGATGAATCATCGGTAATATCCTGCTAAACCCAAAAGTTGTGTACTCCTAGTACATTTTTCAGTGTAGGCAATTCCATAATAGCCTGTACCTTTGGTGGATCCATAGTGATGCCTTCGTCATATATAACATGGCCTAATTAATGAATCCTCGATTGATACAAAGAGCATTTCGACAGTTTCCCATTTAATTTGTTTTCTCGTAAACACTATAGTACCAAGAGCAAATGTCCTTCATGTTATTTTGTTGTATGAGATTATATCAATATTTCATCAATGAATCATTGAGAAAACTTTTCCAAGTATTCGTGAAACACCCCATTCATCAAACTTTTGAATACCCCCAAGGCGTTTGTCCGTCCTAATGGAAAAATGATAAACTCATAGTGTATGAATCTCCTCATGAATGCAGTCTTTGGAATATCCTCCTCTTAATTCATAACCAGTGATATCGTGAACTTAATTCGATCCTTTAAAACATCGCCACGCCTCTCATTTGATCAAACAAGTTGTTTATTATTGGGAACGGATATCGGTTCTTTATCGTTTCCTTGTTCAATTGATGGTAGTCAATACAGAGTCTCAATGACCCATCCTTATTTATTATGGAATAACATATGCACCCCATTGTGACACACTTGGATGTATAAGTTCTAGGTCCAACACTCCTTCATTTGCATTGCAACTCCTCTAACTATGTTGTCAACATCCGATAAGGCATTCTTTCTATCGGTTTTGTTCCAGCATTCAAGTCGATTGTAAACTCCAATTCTCTGTTGGGCAGAAAGGTTGGTAACTCTTTTATCCGATAAGGCATTCTTGCTATCAGTTTTGTTCCAGTGTTCAAGTCGATTGTAAACTCCAATTCTTTGTTGGGTAGAAAGGTTGGTAACTCTTCTAGAAATATGTTAGCAAACTCGTGTACCACTGGAAGATTTTCTAACCCTTCCACCTCGCCCTTTTCATTTAGCGCTAAGATTGAATATAACTTACATCCCTTGTGCATGCTCTTTTGTAGCTGTGGGGAAGAAATGAACCTCAGGGACACGTCCTATTTTCTCCCTACGATCACCCTTCTCTATCCCTCATCATCGGTCAAACTCAACCGCTTAATCTTACAATTGAGTATCACATCTTGTGAGTCCAACCAGTCCATAGTGATCACGACGTCATAATATTCCCAATATCGTAACGTATTAGTTGGACTTCGTTACAAAATTTCCCCAAGTTAATGTGAAAATTCATAACCCTTCCTCCAACCTTCTGTTTGGCACCCAAATCCATTTCAACGTATCTAAACGCATTATGTCAACTACCTTACCTTAAGTCCTTTCAATGCATTACTAGAAATAAGGCTCGTTGTAGCACCAAAATCTATCAAATACTAAATGTTTGGTTAGCAATGGTACATGACATCTTGAGCACTGTGGACTGGTGCTCAACCTGACAGCTATTCACCGCTACATGAATCCCGTGGGCCTTGCCCAAATATCCAATTGTAGTGTGTCTCGTTTATCTGGCCGCTCCCTCCTTCTAAAAAAGACATTCTCGCTGGTAATGTGTCTCTCCACATGTCTAACACCCGATATTTGATCCAGTACTCCTTGTCCTTGAAGTAGAAGCTGTTGGCCTTCCATCCTAAGATCCTTTTCTATTCTACTGAACAAGCCTAAACCACGACTGTTGGCGGCACTGTCGCTAATGCGGTGGTCCCTTGTAGGGATTCCTTTGTTGAGGAACCTATGGTGGTGGTGTCGTGAACATGGGTAATCTAGACGTATCTTGATACCTTGACATTTTTCTGGATGGCTTCTGATGTTGTTGTGTACCTGATGTCATTTGTCCAAACTGTCTTGCAAGAGTCCTTCCCTGACTGCCACAGGTGAATTCTTCCTCAGCTATGAGGGGTTTCTGGATTGCATTGTGCAACGTCTGAGGCATTAGGATCCTCACCTTCACACACATGTTGGAGTTGAGGCCGAACATGAACCTTTTGACACCCATCTTCGTCATGTTCAGATTCAGGGCATACTGAAGTAGCTCCATAAATGTTCCTTCATACTCTGGCACCATACGACCAACCTTTCGTAAGGCATTGAAATCGTTGAGCTGGCCCTCGATGAATTCCTTTGATAAATACCTCGCCTGGAACCATTCCTCGAAAAATTCTCATGACATGCCTTCGAAGACCATGTTTAGTTGAGGTAGGAGCATATTCCACCATAAAATATCCCTCTCTTTCATCTGAACGACTGCCATACGAGCCTTCATGTTGGAGGTGTAGTCACAAAGTGCAAAGCAGGTCGCCATGTTCTCCAACCATTCTCTAGTGACTAAGCCATCCATGGCACCCATGAACTCGAAAAATTCATCATATTGAGTTCTCTGTAAAAGTTAAAACTGTCAGCTGGAGCGCGTTGTAAATGCTCATTGGGTACAGGCACTCTGGCCTCATCTCTATCTATTCAATTAATCAAGGCCTCTGACATCCTTTGAAAGGACCTCATCCAACCAACCATATTCCCCACAAAAATATGCTCCTATCCAAGGACTTGCGCTTCTCCATGGGGGTTATACTTCTCTGGCGTGGATTCTACTGGAGGCTTCACACCTCTTTCCCCAGCACCACATCGTCTACCTCTGTGGCATCCTAAAACCATGATTACCAGCATGAACAATTACAATTTTCATTAGCGATACGATATTAATCAAGGGTTTAATACAATGGAAGGAGTAATTATTCCCAAGTCGTATGTTTGAACCTTCTATGATACGATATGTAACGTCCCCTTCATTACAACTAGGGAAAGCAAAGTACAAAAGGTAAATATTTTTTTTTTTCAATAGGATATTAAACTCGTTACAACATAATAAACAACATCATAAGTGATAAATCATCGTAACTAAAATGACACATAAGTAATTCATTACCAAAATTAAAAGTGGGACAAATCAACACATAAGCAATGACTCAGTCAACGCATCATCATAATTAATAGTCGCACTTAGTCAATGCATCATCATAATAAATAGCGACATAATCAACACATCATGAATGACTAAAGAAATATAAAAATAATGATTAATCGTGTCACTGAGAATTAATGAACTTCCCTCCCAACTTATCTTGCATGGTTAAGAACTCCAGGACACATAAGCAACGCTCAAGCCTAGGATTCATCTGATATATTTTGACCATTTAAGGTCTCAGGGATGGCGATTGTTTTGAGGAACAAGGAGATGTCTAAATAGCACTAATCCAATCAAGTCGGAAACAACCAGATCAATCAATCAATCAATTATTCATGGTGCAAGAGTATTGTAATAACTTAATTAAACATACATCAACATTATTTCAATGCATACAAATAATCTATTAACTCAATCATTTATACATCATCATTATTCCATAGCGCAAAGCAATCTAATTACTTAATCATCAGAATCTCCCATGGTGCAAAGGTGATAATAGATTTTATTTTCAAGGCGCAAGAGAAAACATCAATTTTATTTTCAAGGCACATGATTAATCAATTAATGAATTTAAACATAATTCAACATTCTTCTCAAGGTGCATTATTAATCAAATTCTGAATTAGACCATAAATAAACATTATTCTTGATGTACGCAATTAATCAAATTCTGGAATTAAACAGTAAATCAACATTATATATCCAAGGCGCAAGTATATGCTAATTACCTCATCATAAATTGAATTCAACACTAGATTAGACATCACAATAACCATCAATTCGTTACAGTGCACGAGAATAACTACTTTAATTATTCAATAACTGAGTCAATTTAGCGCAAACTAAGTAAGAGAAGGAATATAAATACTTTTAAACAGATCAGGGCGTAAGTGAAACCTTACAATAGATAATAATTTATTGTAATCCTTATTAATAAAATTCCCCAAGAAGTTTTATATGTTCAACATTACATCAGGTGATCGAGCTTGAAACTAAAGGTCTCTAGGCATGGTTCGAGGTGTTACTTTAATAAGGGATTTTTAAGACAAAAAGGGAAATCAAGCCAATAAAACCCAAAGAAGAATCCCCCTCCTAAGGGACTAAATATCCCTTAATCAAGCAAATAGTTTAAGTAAAGCAACCAACACTAAAATTATTCAAGAAAAAGGCACAACCAATTCAAGGATTGGGAAGGGACTGATGCAGGAGCATCTCAAGCGAGCCAGCACGGAGACATCGGACAGCTGGACAAGCCCAGCGCAAATTTTTAAATTCTCTTGAAGTTAATGCGCCAACATTAAATGAAACAATTAAATGAAGGCACACTTGTAAAATGTAAACGGACCTTGAGCAATCCGCTCTTGTCCTTAGTAGACAGAAGGCAATTATGATAATAAATGAAGGTAGATAGAATTGAATGTGTAGATTAGATAGTTTTAGAAATTGAGAGGGAAACATGATATAGACACCCTCATTTGTATATTGTAACATTATTATTATTATGAAGAAGAGCATAGAGGAGAAGCAGAGAGCTGTGTAGCAGACTCTATGTACAAAAGTTCTAAATTAATACAAGAAAGTTATGATTTAGACTCATGGTGTTCATATATTCTCTGTGTATGCATTTTGAATGTTATTCTCATGAATGTTTTACTCTTTCTGTCATAAAATTGTTTTTATGCTATGTATGAATGATTTCTTGTTGAATGTATGAAATCTGAGAGAGAGTAAGAGAAATGAGTTTCAATTGTTTCTCTATCTGAGCAAGAGTTCCTGCAAGGAGTGCAGTTGAATTGTCTGCAAGGAGTGCATCAACAAAGTGTTTAGAGGTTTGTCTCTGAAAGCTCAGGAGAGATAGCTTTTGTTCTCATTCCCTTAGAAGTGCCATTAAGCACAAGAGCTGTGTAAAGTGTGCGAAGGTACAAGGTGGTTTCAAGGTTTGAAACCCGAGGTGTTGTTGACAGACTCTTGCTGCAAGGAGTGCGCAAAGTCGAGGCATTCAACACTAAAGTATTAGAAGGTTTTCCAGAAGGAGGGAATGCAGGGGGTTCTTGAAAGGTTTGAATTCATGGAAAATATCAAAAGGATTAAAACCTGATAAGTCATCGAAGGGAAAGGATGAACGATTAGAATCCTTTGTAGAGGATTAGCGAAATCTCGCCAGCCGTTTGGTTTGATAGAGAAGCAAGGAGGTTATGGTTGTTTCCAAAGTTTCAATCTCAGGAGATCGTGAACCACTAGATCCTCACCTAGTTACCCATCAGCCGATTGATCTGATAGGAGTTGCACGGGGTCTAAACCCTCTCAAGCCAAGCGAAGGTCCCGAAAGGTGTCGAGATATTGAGGTGTCGGAGTTAGGGATATCAAAAGTCCTATGGATAAGAGATCGGGTAAATCCATAGTGAAAACCCCGATTTTGATCTCACCGTCCATCTTGAGGAGACATGTGGTGGACATCAAGCACCCATCGACATTTTAGCTACCGGGGTTTTAAGTTGACAGAGAAAATACAACATCGGGGAATCGCAAATCGTGAAATCCCAAGATTGAATCAGGACCACCTGTTAGTTGAGACAGGTGGCGATACAAGAGCCCGTCGACATTTCACATGTTGGATTTTCAGGATTCAGGAGGATAGGAGGACATCGGCATTTGACTTCGCGAAATCGTGAATGATCGAAGACCGTCCACAAGTTGGGACACATGGTAGAGATAAAAAGAAATCGGCATTTCGGGATTCGGCGTTTCACGAATATTGAAGACAGGGGGCACACACATTTCAGAACCGCGAAGTCTGAAATCCCAATAAGGAGGAAAGTTATATTGTGGGGCCAGCTATC
The DNA here is from genome assembly GCA_000966675.3 of Picea glauca. Classification (NCBI taxonomy): domain Eukaryota; kingdom Viridiplantae; phylum Streptophyta; class Pinopsida; order Pinales; family Pinaceae; genus Picea; species Picea glauca. Next base: position 166,886 of record JZKD02S0106478.1, on the reverse strand, counting down.
ATCACATCGAAAAATCGGAATTCGAGAGATCGGAAGCCCCTAGGGCAAATGCACTTAGGCATTTGAAACCCCAAAGTCTCGAGGGAGATCAGGGACCATTGGTCTAGTAGATGATCACGACCGTTGATCATGGTTAAGGCAGAAAGGAGTTCCTAGTTGACGTCATATCGGGATTTGGAGGATCGGGGATCCTGAGGACAAGAGGTCCCATACATTTCGACATCCAAAACCCCGAAATCCCGAAAGGAGATAGGACTGCAGTCACATAAGGAGAGGTTGTGTGGTACCAAAAGTCTAGCCGAGGGGGCTAACTGAGTTAAAGCGTCTTGGGATATCGGAGTTCAGGAAATCGGGAAGGCAAAGGTTTGCGACATAGGGGATTGTGAAACCGCAAAGCCCGAAATTTTATTTTTCTGTAGTGAAAGGAATAGCGATCAGGCCTAAAGGCTGTAAGGAGCAGAAAAGACATGTGGGTTGATTTTATTAGAGATTCCAGTGGAGAATCGAAGGAGCCACTTCGGCTCGAAGGCAAAATTCAAATGATCCTTAAGACCGGGAGGTCAGCACGGAGGCCTTTGCTGAGGCAGAGGGTGCATCTGCGTCAGGTTTGCTATCAGAGCACAAAAAGGGTTCTTCGCTTTCTGTGGCAAGGAAAAAGAAAATTCACCATGCCACCAAGAAGAAGGCACAGACAATCACCCGATCCGGAAGAGGAAAGGGAGATGTCCAGAGGAAGGGGTAGGCAGGTGCAGAATCCGGAAGTAGAAAGAGATCTGCATAACATACGCGCCAGACTTGTGGACATGGAGATAAGACAAAGGCGCACAGCTGATGTAGGAGATATCAGTGAGTCCGAAAATGAAGATGATACTGGACATGAAGAAGAGAAAGTTACAACCAAAGATGCAGCAAATGAACGTTTGATCAAGGCTATTGCAAGGATTGGTGCAAGAGAGAAAATGGACATTCCAGTTTATGAGGGAAACTTGGATGCAGAGGAGCTTCTAGACTGTATTAGAGCTCTAGAAACATACTTTGACTATGAAGTTGTCGAGGAGGACAAGAAGGTCAAGCATGCTATCAAAAGACTGAAAGGACATGCAACATTGTGGTGGGATGAACTACAAGCTGATAGATGCTGGAAAGGAAAACAAAAAATCAAAAGTTGGGATAGGATGATTGCGAAGATGAAGGAAAAATTCATTCCCAGAGATTACCAAATCACTCTGTTTCAAAGGATGCAAAACCTGAAACAGAAGCTGATGACAGTGAAGGAATATATTGAGGAATTCTACAAGCTAAACATCAGGGCAGGTCATCGGGAAAGCGATGATGAAAAGGTTGCCAGGTACATGAATGGTATGAGATATGACATTCAAGATGAGATGAGCATGGTAACCATCCGAACGGTGGAAGATGCTTATCAAATGGCTCTGAAAGTTGAAGAGAAGCTGAGCCGAAAGCAGGGTCAAAGAGGCCGAGGCAGAAGTCAAGCCAGGGGCAAATCAGTTGTCCAAGATAAAAATCAGAAATCCAAGGAGGACTGGAAGAAACCTCAGGCTCAAACTAAAAGAGGTGGAACTTCATAGCGAGGGAAATATGCTGAACAGAGAGGACAACATACCGAGCAGAGAGGAGATTATGCTGATATCAATACTTTTCCTAGTACTAGAGGTAGAGGAAGAGGAAGAGGTGGAGTAATAAAATGCTTCACGTGTGGAAAGAATGGACATAAATATTATGAATGTCCAGATAGGAAGAAAGAGAGTGGAGAGACTCACATCGTCGAAGCAGAAAGGCGGAATGTTGAGGCAGAAGATGTTGAAGGCGGAAGATTGTTGATGATCTGAAAATTTCTTTTGACACCAGAGAAGGAGGTGGAGAATTCAGCCCAAAGAAACAGACTTTTCCGAACTGCTTGCAAAACCAAGGATAGGGTATGCAAGGTCATTGTGGACAGTGGTAGCACAGATAATCTCGTTTCGACAGAGATGGTAGAAAAGATGGAGCTGGAGACGATTGAACATCCAAGTCCATATAGAGTTTCATGGCTACAAAAAGGACATCATGTAAATGTCACTAAACAATGTTTAGTTGAATTTAAGATAGGAGGATATAATGATAAGATACTCTGTGATGTTATTCCTATGGATGTTTGTCATCTACTGCTGGGTAGACTGTGGCAATATGACAAGAATGTGATTCATGATGGGAGGATGAATACATATACCTTAGAAAATAATGGGAGAACTCACATGTTGCTTCCAATAAAAGATAAAGAAGTGAAACCTAAAGTAAGTAACACTGTACTTCTCATGAGGGGGAAGGAACTTATTATAGAGGTTAAGAAGAAGGAGGAGCCACAATTCTCTGTGGTTAGGAAACCAATGATTGTTTTAACCAGCACAAGGATAGATGATCTACCAGAAGAGGTTCAGGAACTGCTGGGAGAGTTCACTGACATAGTAGTGGACGAACTACCTCGTTCATTTCCACCAGTCAGAAGTGTGAGTCATCATATTGATCTTATACCTAGATCCAGTTTACCAAACAAAGCAACGTACAAATTAACGCTGCAAGAGAATGAAGAGGTCAAAAGACAAGTCCAAGATTTGTTGGATAAAGGGTTGGTTAGAGAAAGTTTGAGTCCATGTGTTGTTCTGACAGTACTTAGTCCAAAGAAAGACAGAGGCTGGAGGATGTGTACCGATTCAAGGGAAATTAACAAGATAACCATCAGGTATAGATTTCCATTGCCAAGGATGGATGATCTGATGGATTGCTTAAGTGGAGCAATTTTTTTTTCGAAGATTGATTTGAAAAGTGGATATCACCAGATTCGTATGAGGGAAGGTGATGAATGGAAAACAACCTTCAAGACTAACGAAGGGTTGTATTAATGGCTTGTTATGCCGTTTGGTTTAACAAACGCACCAAGTACCTTCATGAGGTTGATGAATGAAGTCTTGAAGGAGTTCATCGGAGAATTTGTCATTGTGTATCTAGATGATATACCGATCTTCAGTAAAATAGAGGCAGAACATCTAAAATACTTAGCTACAGTAATGAAGAGATTACAGCAAGAGAAACTGCTGATAAACATGAAGAAATCCTCATTCATGAAGACATAACTCATCTATTTGGGTTTTGTTATTTCTGCAGACAAGTTGATGATGGATCCAGACAAGGTGGAAATAATAAAGAATTTGCCATCACTGAAGAACATATTTGAGGTAAGAAGTTTTCAAGGATTGGCTAGTTTCTACCAGAAGTTCATCAAGAATTTCTGTGGAATTAGTGCACCAATGATGGACACGGTGAGAAAAAGACACAAATCTTTTCACTGGATAGAAGAGGCTGAAAAGAGTTTTAATCTATTGAAGAAGAAGATTACAGAACAACCAAGTCTGGTGTTGCCCGATTTTCAAAAGACATTTCAAGTGAAATGCGATGCAAGTGGATTTGCAATAGGGGCAATCTTGAGCCAAGAAGACAGGACGATAGCATACTTCAGTGAAAAACTGAATGAAGCGAAGGTGAAGTACTCCACATATGACAAGGAGTTGTATGCTATCATCCAGGCATTGAAGAAATCGAGGCATTACTTGATTCCCAAAGAGTTGTCTTATATAGTGACAATCATGCACTCCAGTTTGTGACTCAACAAGAAAAGTTAAATCAGAGACATGTAAAATGGGTTGAATACATGTAGAACTTTACTTTTGTAACTAACCATATTTCTGGGACTGCTAACAAGGTTGTTGATGCTTTGAGCAAGAAATTTTTGCTGTTGCAGGAGTTCAGAGTTAAAACACTGGGTTTTGATGACCTCAGGGACATGTACAGGGATGATCCAAATTTTAAGGAGGCGTATAAAGAAGATGAGAATCCAATTCTCAGAGATAGGAGCCAATGGGCCAAATACATGATCCAGGAAGGATTGTTGTTTAAAGGTAATCAACTGTGTATTCCAAAATGTTCCATGAGGGAGAATCTGCTGAAAGAGAAACACAGTGGAGGATTGGCCGGACACATCGGTCATGACAAGACCATCGCAAAGCTGAATGAATCATACTTTTGGCCAGGAATGCGAGCAGATGTCAAGAGATTTGTGGATAGATGCAGAATTTGCCAGCAATCGAAAGGAAAGAGACAGAATGCGGGATTTTATCAACCATTGCCAATACTTGAGAGGCCGTGGGATGTAGTCAGCATGGATTTCATATTGGGGTTTCCAAGGACACAAAGAGGTTTTGACTCAATCTTTGATGTGGTGGATAGGTTTTCCAAAATGGCACACTTTATTCCATGTCAGAAAACTAGTGACGCAACTCATATTGCGAATCTGTTTTTCAAAGAAGTCATTCAACTTCACGACTTACCAAGGAGCATAGTTTTGGATCGAGACACTAAATTCATGGGACACTTCTCAAGAAACTTATGGAAGAAGCTGGGAACTAACTTGGCATTCAATTCATCTTATCATCCTCAGACGGATGGACAAACTGAAGCAGTGAACAAAAGTCTGGGAGACTTACTGAGAGACAGAACACCACAGCTAGTGGGACAATATATTACCATATGCCGAATTTGCTTATAATGACTCAGTAAACAGAGGCACAGGGAAGAGTCCATTTCAGATTGTTTATGGCATGCAGCCAAGGGGGATTTCTGAGTTGAGGGATTCAGAATAGATTGCAACTAGGAGTGATAGTGTAGAAGAATTCACAGAAGTGATGAAGGAACTTCACAACCAGGTGAAGAACCGATTGCATAACTCAAGTCAGGAGTATAAACATAGAGCATATCAACACATGAGACAACTTCCGTTTGAGGTTGGTGATTTGATTCTGGCACATCTTCAAAAGGAAAGGTTCCCAAAGGGGACATATAACAAACTGAAGATGAAGAAGATCGGACCATGTAAGGTCTTAAAGAAATTTGGGACAAATGCTTACGAGATTGAATTACCATATGGGATCAGAATTTCTCCGATATTCAATGTCTCAGATTTGTACCCATATAAGGCTGAGGAAACAGGAGCAAGTGATAAACAACCAGAGGTGCAGTGGTGAAAGAAGATGCCAGTTGCAGAAAAGACACAGATGGAGTGCATACTGGACAAAAGAGTGAGCAGAAAGACCAAGTGGAAACGATACTTTGAATACTTGGTCAAGTGGAAAGGAAATCCAGTTGAAGATGCCAGCTGGGAGAATCAAGCAAAGATCCAGAAACATGGACAGACCATGCGCGAGCTGATGGACAGGATCCCATGAAAATTTTCAAGCACGGGAGTATGATGCAGGAGCATCTCAAGCGAGCCAAGGCGGAGACATCGGACAGTTGGACAAGCCCAACACAAATTTTGAAATTCTCTTGAGGTTAATGCACCAACCTTAAATGAGACAATTAAATGAAGGCACACTTGTAAAATGTAAATGGACCTTGAGCAATCCGCTCTCGTCCTTACTAGACAGAAGGCAATTATGATAATAAATGAAGGTAGATAGAATTGAATGTATAGATTAGACAGTTTTAGAATGAGAGAGGGAAACAAGATATAGACACCCTCATTTGTATATTGTAACATTATTATGATTATGAAGAAGAGCATAGAGGAGAAGCAGAGAGATGTGTAGCAGACTCCATGTACAGAAGTTCTGAATTAATACAAGAAAGTTATGATTCAGACTAATGGTGTTCATATATTCTCTGTGTATGCATTTTGAATGTTATGCTCCTGAAAGTTTTACTCTTTCTGTCATGCAATTGTTTTTATGCTATGTATGAATGATTTCTTGTTGAAAGTCTGAAGTCTGAGAGAGAGTAAGAGAAATGAGTTTCAATTGTTTCTCTATCTGAGAAATAGTTCCTGCAAGGAGTACAGTTGAATTGTCCGCAAGGAGTGCGTCGACAAAGTGTTTAGAGGTTTGCCTCTGAAAGCTGAGGAGAGATATCTTTTGTTCTCATTCACTTAGAAGTGTCGTTAGGCACAAGAGCCGTGCAAAGTGTGCGCAGGCCGAAGGTGGTTTCAAGGTTTGAAACCCGAGGTGTTGTTGACACACTGTTGCTGCAAGGAGTGCGCAAAGTCGGGGTGTTCAACACTTAAGTATTAGAAGGTTGGCCGCAGGGAGGGCGTGCAAGAGGTTCTTGAAAGGTTTGAAGTCATGGAAAATATCAGAAGGATTAAAACCTGATAAGTTGTCGAAGGGAAGGGACGAACGATTAGAATCCTTTGTAGAGGATTAGCGAAATCCCGCCAGCCGTCTGATTTGATAGAGAAGCAAGGAGGTTACGACTGTTTCTAGAGTTTCAAGCTCAGTAGATCGTGAACTGTTGGATCCTCACCTAGTTACCCGTCAACTGTCTGATCTGATAGGAGTTGCACGGGGTCTAAACCCTCTCAAGCTGAGTGAAGGTCCTGAAAGGTGTCGGGATATCGAGGTGTCGGAGTTAGGGATATCGGAAGTCCTGTGGATAAGAGATCGGGTAAATCCATAGTGAAAACCCCGATTTTGATCAGACCATCCATCTTGAGGAGACACGTGGTGGATATCAAGCACCCGTTGGTATTTCGGCTACCAGGGTTTTAAGTTGACAAAGAAAATACAACATCTGGGAATCGCAAGTTGCGAAATCCCGAGATTGAATCAGGATCGCCCGTTAGTTGAGACAGGTGGCGATAATCAACAGCCCGTCGGCATTTCACATGTCGGATTTTCTGGATTCAGGAGGACAGGAGGACATCAACATTTGAATTTGCGAAATCGCGAATGATTGAAGACCATCCATTGGTTGGGACACGTGGTAGAGATCGGAAGCCATCGACATTTCGGGATTCGGCGTTTCGCTAATCTTGAAGACAGGGGGCACACACATTTCAGATCTGCGAAGTCCAAAATCCCGATAAGGAGGAAAGTTCTATTGTGGGGCCAGCTGTCATCACATCAGAAAATCGAAATTCGAGAGATCAGAAGCCCCGAGGGCAAATGCACTTCGGCATTTGAAACCCCGAAGGCCCGAGGGAGATCATCGACCATTGGTCTAGTAGACGATCACGACCGTTGATCGTGGTTAAGGCGGAAAGGAGTTCCTAGTTGACGTCATATCGGGATTCGGAGGATCGAGGATCCTGAGGACAAGAGGTCCCATACATTTCGACATCTGAAACCTCGAAATCCTGAAAGGAGATAGGACTGCGGTCACATAAGGAGAGGTCGTGTGGTACCAAAAGTCTAGCCCAGGGGGCTAACTGAGTTAAAGCGTCTCGAGATATCGGAGTTCAGGAAATCGGGAAGGCAAAGGTTTGTGACATCGGGGATTATGAAACCGCGAAGCCCGAAATTTTATTTTTCTGTTGTGAAAGGAACAACGATCGGGCCTAAAGGCTGTAAGGAGCAGAAAAGCCGTGTGGGTTGATTTTATTAGAGATTCCAGTGGAGAATCGAAGGAGCCACTTTGACTCGAAGGCCAAATTTGAACGATCCTAGGTCAGCACGGAGGCCTTTGCTGAGGCAGAGGGTGCGTCTGCGTCAGGGACCCATCCTTAAAACCATATAAGGGTTCGAGTAAACCTCCTACCATTTAAAATTGACATACTTTTTTTCAAATGATAAAGGCGTCTAACCAAATTTCAACCCTAAGGGAGACCAAGGGAGAACTAGTCATAAGGTAAAGTAAACTAGCACTGCAGTTACTCATGATCTGATTAAGACTGAAGGAACTCCATTCCTTTATTTAACCATAAATGTTTAGATTTACTGAACATCTTCATTTTCATAAACAAACAAAATACACATCGAAGAAGTTTATATAGAGAAAAGATCAGTTTCCTGCTAGAGTTCCCCATCCTCGAATTCCTCCTTGGGGAGAGTTCCGTCGAAAATCTGTGTAACATGTGTCTATGTATAAAACTGATAAAAAGAAGGAAAAACTAACCTGGAAGTTATTTTATTCGTTCCCTTTATTAGTGACCATCCGTTTCATGATATAAGATGCAATTCATCTCGAAGGAAAAAGTGAAAAGAACGGTACCCTGCTCAGAAAGAGTTCCGTCTAAAATCCATGTAACAATGGGTACACATAAGACAAATGAATGAAATAAAAAGGGGAAAATTGCTACAGGAGAATGAACCTCCAAACGCTGGAAGTAAGATATGTACAGGTGAGAGAACTCAATAAGTCGTTGGAAGAAAACCCTCTGAATGAAAATCGTTACAAGATGATAAATTGTGAAGGACAGAGAAATGCAGAGAGAAAAGAATAGTATATTCAAATGTATGAAGAGATACAGAACAGAACTGAAGAGATTCAGAAGACAATTACAATGTAAGATGGTTGAGCTATATATGCTCAAGCAAGACAAAAATAGAAAGTACAACTGTCCAGTATGGCTGGCAGTGTACGGTTAGTCTGTTGAGGATACAATATATTTAACACTCCCTCTTAGACTCAACAGTTACAATCAGCAGCACTGACTATGCCTAAGTGTTGTGTCTGGAAGTCAAAAACTAACTTTCCTAGTGGCTTGGTGAAAATATCAGCAAGCTGATCTCTAGAACCACAAAATTGAAGTGCAATGTCACCATTATTGACTAACTCACGTATGAA
>JZKD02S0106478.1:132734-150470 GCA_000966675.3 Picea glauca | reverse complement strand
CATGTCTCATTACATTGCTTGAACCCCTTTATATAGTGCTACCATCACCTAAGAACATTCTAGAGGAGGAATCTTCTAGAAGTAGAACCTTTTAAGAAGTCCTCTTACATTTATTTTATCTAACTACCATAATGGGCCTTATTTAATAATATAGTGGACCTAGTCCACCTTACATTAAATGACCTCCACTATTATCAGTATGGGCCCTCTGGGCCCCCCCACTACCTCTCTAGCTACCTTACATGGTCATACATGACAACGGTGCCCTTCCGGTAAACCACCGATGTCGGTTGTTCAAAAAATAAAATTTACTATGTCGATGCCATGCAGGTCAAATGCTAATAACCAGAAATATATAAAATAAGAAAAACTTTGGCCATCCTCCCATGGCTGCCTGTAGACCAAGAGCGACGTAAACATTGAATAGAAGAAAATTAGAAACCTGGTCCGAGCCTAGGTCCTGTGTAGACCTGTCACACCTGATACTTGCCCTTGTCATAGTTCATCATTGTTTGTCGGAGGTCCTAGAGGAAGGCCATCATCTTGTCAACCTAGCTTGAACGATCGATGTCTTTGTGCTGCATATCAAGCGTAATTTCCTTGAGCTCCCTCGGGTCCTGTTTGATGTCGCTCATGTCCCTTTGAAGGTCGCTCAAGGTGTCCAAGTCCGTTGCACGTTCTTGGGGTCTGTCGCATGGCGAGAGAGGGGAAGCCAAGGAGGTGGAGGGGGAGAGGGCGGGGATGTTGCAAGGGTTTCATAAGGGGGAAGGAGGAGGTGGAGGACGTCGAGGAGGGGAGGGGAGGGGAGGGGAGGTGCGTAGCCCAATAGGTTTCCAAAGAGGTTGAACCACTTGACCCTACAACCATATGGGTTCGAGAGGGGAGAAAACTCAATGGTGGTCTCATGGAGAGGCTGAGCAGGGATGGGTGCCTCTAATGGGGTGAATATGGGGAAGATATCAACTGTAAGAGGAAGAACATGAGTGGTCACATCGACAGGAACCATGGTAGGGAGAAAAACGACCTCAGGATGATGGTTGTGGATGGGCGCATCAACTGGAGGTCTCACTGGGGTAAGTTCGGTCTTAGGAGGATGGTTAGGGGTGGGTGGTTTCCTTCCCCTAGCCTCATACCAGGTGGTGACCCTTTTAGCCTTGCCTCTGAGGTGGGACATGTCAAAATCCAGCTGCGGTCTTGAAAAGAGGACGTTGAGGCCCCAACTTGTGAATCCAAGAGTCAAATGCAGATTGCACTAGAGGGGAAGCAAATAGCGAGAAAAATGCTCGGGACAAAATAATGAAGTTTGCACCAGAGTGAGAGGGAAGCCTGTGAGAAGGGGTGGAAGTGTCTAAGGAAAATACACACGCAGAAACATGAAGTCGCCCACATTCCATAGCTTCTGACTCATGCAAGTGAAGGTTCGTATCAGAGGATTGTAAGGTGGAGGAAACATGATTACATCCATGAGGTGACGAAGAGGGTGGGATGTGACTGGTTGGGCACCAATTGGTTGATTTCCTGGCCAAGTGGCCTCCCTGTGGCTTGGTCGCTTGCTGATCTCAGAAGCACCCCATCCAGGGGCCGATCCTTGGTGTTTTCTATGGTTTTGCAAGAAATAATTGTGGGATGGGAGGGATTAGACGTGGGGGAGAACGTAAATACTCCCACCTCCATCTCGACTGCGATATTTTCAAGTAGGTCAGAAACTTGATTTTTCATTCTTCAAACATGGGAAAGGTGGATTACCCAATGTGGTTGAAGAGGGGATTTGATTATGAGAAGTCCACTCATGAGTCTCCAACTTGGAGAAATTTTCTCCGAGTTCGCCCCATTAAGGAGGTGGGAGAGGATATTGATGACAATTTGCGAGTCACCCTCAACTATGATAGGAAAAATATCTTGTTCTTTGGCCTCTTGTAGACCATAGAGGAGACCCCATACTTATGCAATATTGTTGTTGTTGTGCCCAATATTTCCTGTAGTAATGTGGAGGATTTCCCCTTTGTTGTTGTGAATGACAACACCATAGCCTAGAGGTTCTAGATTCCCTCTTGAGGCCCCATCAAAATTTAGTTTGTGGCACCCTGTGGGTTGGTCTAAGGTTACAGCAGACAAGGATGGAGACAGTGTGGTGGAGGTTGAGATTCCAGGCGCTGAGGATGAGACTTTCATTTTGGGGGTAGTTTAGATCCTGAGTCATCCAGAGATGCAATGAGATTGTTTTGTTAATATTGGAGTGGATTGTGGTCCAAAATTATTTCCAAGTTCTAGTGACTATTTGGAAGGTTCGTCTGTTCCTTTCTTTCCAAATTTCCTAAATAATGAATCCCGGTAACAGCTGGCAGATTTTATTGAGGATTAGGGAATGAAAAACCCTGCTTCACCAACCTACGATTGTTTCCTGGATTCCCATACGATTCCTGTCTATGGTTCACATTAGGCAAGCGTTGTGGTCCCATACGCTCAAATTGTAGGTGCACAAGTTTAGGAGATGATTTTGATTTTCCTCCTCTGAACCACATAACTGGCATTTGGATGGGATGATGTAGCCCCTTTTCCTTAGCTTGTCCCAGGTGAGAATGATGTTGTGCACAACAAGCCAGAGGAAGGTGCTGATTTTTTACCAGGATTTTGTTTCCCAGATTTTGCTCCAAACCTCTTCCCATTGTAAGGAGTTGTGACCTTCTCTTAGGTGGTATTCTTCTCGGATGTTTAAGGTATCTGTGGTGGAGTGTCCCCATCTAAGGATGTCATCTCCTTATTGACTTATAATTTTTTCGTGAGTCAAGGTGAGCCTGCAAAGGTTGGAGATTGAGATCAGTGGGGATGTTTAAGTCCTCGTGAGATTTCTTCCAAATGCACCAAATTTACCTTGGGCCATCTGGGATCCAGTAATCCTTCACCTTGATGAGTCCTAATTCCATTGTGAAGGGGTTGAAGGTGCTGAGATTTAGATTAGTATTTAGGGCTGGGATTTGTTGCCAAGAATCACCCCAAAAGAGCACTGAAGACCCGCTTTGAAATTCCCAGAATGAATGGTCTGTGATAAGTCCCTGATTATTCCTGGCTGCATTCCAGATGAGAGAGCCCGAATTCTGACCACTCCACCTAATGAGCTCTTTTTTGGGGACTGTGGGAGTGTATTTTTTCCCCCAAAGACGTGCCCAAAGGTCTTGGGGTCTCTTTAGCCATCGCCACCAAAATTTTTCAGTGAGGACTTTATTGAGTATGGTTGGGTCTCTTAGGCCAAGGCCTCCTAGGTTATTTGGTTTGCAGACTATTTTCCAGCTTACCAAGGTGAATTTTCACCCCTCTTTGGTGCCCTACTAGAGAAATCTTCTTTTTATGTTTCTTAAGGTGTCGAGTATAAAATTTAGGGCCACCAAGGCTGAAAAAGCGTAGACAGGGAGGTCCTGTTGTACTGATTTGATAAGGATGAGGTGCCTAGGAAGACTGAGGGATCGAAAGGTCTAAGAGGAGAGTTTCTTGCGGAAGTTGGACAATAGGGAGTCCCAAGAAGTATTTCTTAGTGGGTTATCAATGAGGGGGATACCCATAGAAACAGAGGGGAGAGAACTGCGGGTAAAGCCCAAGATTTGGGTGAGGTGGTTTTGGATCTCAATTGGTGTGTTAAAGAAGAAAACTTGGGATTTGGTCATGGTCACCTGCATGCTCGAGGCCTCACAAAAGAGGTCAATAATGGATATGAAGCATAGGGATTCTCTAGAGGTAGATAGTCCCATGAGAAGAATGTCATCCACCAATTCACTGTAGGAGATAGGGGGGTAGATGCCATGGGGGGTGAGGCCAGAGAGGGAATTATCATTGATGTCTGCCTTGATATTATGACTTAGTACTTCTGTCATAACGATGAAAAGGAAGGGCGAGAGTGGGTCCCCTTGCCTTATGCCCCATGAGGGGGAGAAGGGTTTCAAGGGAACACCATTGAGAATGGAGAACAGGGATGAAGAAGTAAGATTGACAATCCAGGAGACCCAAATAGGATCAAAACCAAAGGCGATGAGGTTTGATCTCAAATATCTCTAGCTTTACTTACCAAAGGCTTTAGGACGATCCAGTTTTAGGAGAATACCTTGAGTTTTTTTTGAGTGTAGTGAGTTAATGATTTTGTGGGCCAGGATGACACTGTTTAGGATTTGTCTTCCTTCCACATAACCAGATTGTTCCATAGAGATAAGGAATGGTAGAATAGGTTTGTGGTGCATTGCAATGATTTTCGTTAGGATTTTATATATCACATTGCAAAGGGCGATAGGATGGAAGTGTGAGGGGGAGGTACTTTTGTTTTCTTTGGGTACGAGGGTGAGAAAGGTTGAACTGAGGAATTGAAGAACCTTCCTAGATCTTCTGGAGTCCTCGATGATTTCCCAAATGTCTTCCTGGATGATGTTCCAACAATAGTGAAAGAAATCCAAGGTTAACCCATCTGGTCCAGGAGCTTTGCCTAGTGGGGTATCCTTAAGAGACTGGTCGACCTCCTCCTGAGTGATCGGTCTCATGAGTGACTCATTTTTATCTTTGGTGACCTCCTTGGGAATGTTCTTAAGAATTGAGACGATATCTCGTGATCATTCGATTGGGGGTTCCACCAGAAGATTTTTGTAGTATGAGAACAGTTCCTTTTCTATGTCTGCGTGTTGTTGTATTTTTGTCCCCAGTTCTGAGACGAGGTGAGTGATGCAATTAGTTTTCCGACGTTGAACCATGGATCTGTGGAAGAATTTGGTGTTTTTTTCCCCCTCTTTTAACCATTGGATGTGGTATTTCTGTCTCTAGAGTATCTCTTCTTATGCCCTTCTTTTTGCAATCTGGATGCTTAGTATAGTTTCATGCTCCTTTAGGGTGTCCTTCAGTCCTTGAGCATGAATGTGCTATTGGAGAGTTTGCATTTGCTAATTAAGACTTACATGTGCTTGCAGGATGTTGCTAAAGGTGGACTTGTTCCAAGATTTTAGTTGAAGATTGAGGTTTTTGAGCCTCTGTTGAAATCTATACATTGGGGTCCCTATTTTTGTGGTCACCTTTTCCCACCATTGTTGAATGTTTGTTTGGAAGTTCAGGTGTGTGAACCAAAAATTTTCAAAGAGGAAGGGTTTTCTGCCTGGGGTACCACCGATGTTAAGTGTTAGTAGTATCGGCCAATGGTCTGACCCCGGGGTGTCAATGACGGTAGCATTCCATGCGAGCCCATCCATCATTATGGATTCTGAAAGGACGAAGAGGTCTAATTTTCTTGAAACATGCTAAGTCCCTGAGCATCTGTTGGACCATGTGAAGGGCCCATTGTCTGTACCAGCATCAATGAGATTCATTATGACAATGGTATGGTTGAAAATATCACTGTCATTTCCCAAGGTGTGTGTGCCTCCCTTTTTTTCCTCCAGACCTGTGATCATGTTAAAGTCTCCTCCAAGGATCCAACGTTAGGATCGAATAAGATGGGATATCCACTCCAGGTGGTGAAGGAAGGCTTCCTTGTCGCCTGGTCAAGGAGGTCCATTGACGTTTGTGATGTAGCCCTATTTGTTTGAGACAATGAGGTGAAGGGAGGTTGTGATGGTCCATTTAGAGGTGAAGAAACCATCCAATAAAACTATGTTTGTCTTCCATAGCATAACTAAGCCACCCACTACCCCTATGGCATCCACTCTCACCTACTGGGCTTGCTTCCAACATTTTTGAAGAGTGGATGAAGCTTCCTCTCCTGCCCACTTTGTTTCCTGTACGAGAAGTATGTCTTGTTGTTCCTTCTTGATTACGTCTTTGAGAAAACGTTGTTTTCTTTTGGTGTTAAGACCCCTTATATTCTAGGATAGTATCTTCATGAGGACGATGGGGGTTGGAGGGGAGGGAAACTGTTTGAGATCAGATATATTTGAACTGAGTTGAAAAGAAAGTTACCGACATCTTGAATGAGTTTGTGTTTTAGTTTTTTGTAATGTACCCCAATTTACCCAAAATACAAATAAAAATTATTAGTATGTTTGGGAAACATTACTTCTCCTAGTCTTCAAACAATGAAGTTATTAACGACAATTGAACTAATATGAACCTCCTTCTCCTATTTAATAACTAACTCTTGCATCACCTTCCATCTTATTAATAGAAACAATATAATTATATCTATACATTTATGGCATATAGTGGACTTTTAGTCCTATAAAAAATTTAACCCTCACCCCTATGTATGGTCCCTTACTTGAATACGAACAATTTACTTTTATAAAAGGAGTAACTCAAGGGTTAAGGGTTGCAGCTTGTAAGCATTTAAAGGTACTTAAATTTTGACTCACTCTAATCCTAACTGACCCTCTCCATAATCCAACTGAAGGGATAATGAACTAAATTATCTTAACTGAACAATGAGCCAGTCATGATAGAGCATTAACTCGACAAGAAGTCTGAGGATTTTTCTGTTAGTTGGACTTAATAACCCTCTATCCATTATATTAATGGAGGCCCTCCGAGTTCGCATTTTGAGGCCACCACTCACCCTGTATTCAATACACTTATGCCACCTCTGTTATGTCACATGGTTGGATAGTTCCTTCGTACTCCTACTATCAGTCTATGTAGTAATGGTTAATGCTCCATTGGGGTTCTCCCACCTAGAGTTTAGGTTTTTTTTTTCTTCCTTATGCATTCCTCCTCTGCAATGGTAGTAGACACTCTGGAGGTTTTCCCCTGGTGAGATATGCAGGAGCTACCCATCTTCATGGTAAGTTACAATACTCTCATTGTTGTTTGTGATGAGTAAGAAAAGTCGAGAGGAATTTTGGTCATTCTAGTATTTGTTATTTCTTACAGATTCTTTGTAAACAATGTCTTTCCTTCAAAGATTTGGCTCTATGGAAAGTCTCCTTTAGTCATGGGGAAATTTTCAATTTCATTATACTGGACTGCTCCTTAAGCTTTAGGTTTTTAAACGGGTAGTTATGAGAGAGAGAGGATTATTATTATTGTCTAAGGTTTGGACTTCCCCTCAGATTTTCCTTTTCTACCCCAAGCGTAAACGTCCAGGTACAGCTATCGATTCTATAATTTAAAGCAGGATACCCCAACTACAAATTCTTTAGAAAGCTTCTTGTGTATTACGTGTTCAAAGCTTCTTACTTCTTAAGTTGCCTAGGTTTTATTTCCATTCGGATATAGCTTATACATTTGTAGCTCATGTAGTGTCGCATGTTAAGTTCATATCTAGAGTACTAATAAAAACTTTATAGCCCTTAAGACGCTTTCGTAAGTCCCTAACAGGTTCTAGAGTTTCATTGTGTATTCATTTTTCTTCTGGGTCAAAGTTATAGAAAGTTACAGTACTCATGGAGACATCCATGCTTGTTTCATATGAAGGTCTATGAAGTCGAAGGGTTCTTATATATATTTCTTGGTTGAAGCATTAATTTTGTTCAATATCGAAACTATCATTCTTATTCTTTAAAGGATTGGGAATTGAGATCTAATGATGGGGCTCTGTGTTTACGAGGGTACCCATCAAAAACCCCTGGACCATCCTCCCCTCTACCTGGGACGTTTATACGACCAGATGCGATAGAGGAAGAGACTCCAGTTCTCCCACCATGAGTTGAGTACCATATTTCATTAAACTCTTCCTATCATTCATTATTCTATTAAAGGTTCTATCCATTATGATTTTATTATACAATACTAATGTAGCTTGAAAAAAAATTCCTTCCAGGGACTTTGACTGTGCATAGATTCGGGCGTAGACTCCTGGTCAAAAGCTCAAAAGGTATTCGGGTTTTAATTCATTACTCTTAAAGAGTGCCCTAGGTGTTTTTCTTCCTTTTTTCTGATATACTTTTAAGCCGAAAGGGTGAGCGTCATGAAGGGCAGAGTCTATTCAAGGGATAGCTCGGCCCTGTATCTCTGTATTTTATGTTCAGTGGTCATAAGGGATTTTTTTTACATTATTAATGTATATCTGGCTGAATTCGCATGTGGTTAACTTTTATATGTTGAGTATTCGATTTTAGGGAAAAACAGACAGTGACCTCTATCGAGCAATTTGGTCTCTTAATGAACAGTTCTAGAAAAAGAAATCAATATAATTCTAAGGATAGTTGTTCCATATTGATTTTTTTTCTTGGATCTTATGGAAACGAATTTCATCGATTTACTAGTTTTAATCCTATACTCTTTACTCTTTCACACTGTGTTCCGATTTGTATTTTATTGTATATTCTATTTACAGTCCGAATTACAATCGTGCAATGTAAGGAAAGGAAATTATGTTTTCTTTTAGGGGATTTATATATGGACCAAAATCATACTCCTCGAAAATGAGAAAAACCCGAATATCAGACCTTTGTATAGATATGAACATATATATCGATATGTTATGTATGTATATGTTACTCTATATGATTGTTCAATACTGTATGCTTATATTGATATTCCAAACTTGTTTCAACCTACTTCGATAAATGGTGAGGACTACGACTCTGTATAATTAGTCATATTAGGTTATGATGTATAGATAACCTATGTTCTGTACTTATATATACAAACAGAATTTTATATGATTCGAACTAGATCCAAAAGGAATTCTGTTTTAAATGTAGTAATTCTATACAAACTGTTTTCTTCACTGTTTATGTATCCAAGTATTAAAACTGTAGCAACAATATTTGCGGTATAACCACGTACTTCCATAATTGAGTTTATGTAGTAAGTGTGATGATATTATCCAAAAATTCTTCAATGGTACAGTGAGGCTGCTATATAATCTATGGTAGTGTTGTGTCAGAGGAAAAATGTATAGGTATATTCAATTATTTCCATATAGTTCCTACTATTCTGTAACTCCCTTATTATCATAGTTGATTTATGGTTGGAATAATTTGTTTGTCCGTATACTATGTCAACATATTTCTGTATAATTGAATTTTTGGTTACAGTCATTTAATTTTTGTTTAATCAGTAAAGCCTACTCAAAGTACCAACTACAATTAGATCTATATATATATATATTTGTGGAAATATAAATGTGATATATACACAAACTTGTTCAAATCCAATCATACATAGATGGTTTCGCCTAGAAATTTAACAACAAGAGAAACATTTCCATAAATTTGTCATATGTTATAAACTTTACACAAACAACCAGATTTTATTCCTGAAATATTTCACATTAGCATAACCAGATGCATTACATTGGATATATATATATATATATATATATATATATATATATATATATATATATATATATATATATATATAATCATTCAAACAGAGAGAGGAAAGATTAACATATCTAAACTAGATCACAGGGAGACAAAGGGAACAACCAGGTTCCTCCCAACTGTAGAATATGGCAGCCAAAATCACTTGCCTGATTCACCCCCTAGCCTGACCATGAATCCATGAGGGCGAACTTGAAAATCTCCTCTTAAGCAATGTCCTTCAATTCCAACCGATTCCTGTTGCCTCACACTCACATAGTGTTCATAACAACAAGGAAAAAAAATCAATAGTCTCCTTTCCCAACATACTTGGTAGCGTCGTGCCTCCTCACATATGCTATTTATCAATTTTCCTAGGTCTTCTTTCCCTCCCTTGGGAATTTTCGCAGCTTTCTAAATCCCTGATTTTCAGGGGCTACCAATGGCCAAATCACTGATTTTCTGCTTGTAAAAATAAGCCTAGAGGTAGTTCTAACATGTTCCCCACTCATGGAGTCATGGTTAGCTAAATTTAACATGGTTGTTCCATTTGTCCTCCTACAATCAATATAAAATATTTTGTTTTCATACAAGTGTCATAGTCAAATAGTTATTTGGGTTAAATCAAGTCTCTACCCAACAGTCATAATAATTGATTATGATTATCAAATTCGAATTTCGGAATTGTCATAAATGGAAAAAAATTTCCAAATTCAAATTTACTAAAAACGGAATAAATTTTCAACAAATTTAAATTTCAAAAATATTTTATTTTTGGGGGGATGTCACATCCTTTCACCCTTTAGTAAAACACTTTCCTCAGTGTTCATTCCTTTCTTGGAAGAAGATTTGATGAGATTTCCCCAAATCTCCCTCCAACTCCCAAGTGGCCTCCTCAGGACTAAAGTGCTTCCATTGCACCTTTACCTGAGTGACGACTCTATTCCAAAGTGCTATTTCTCTCCGGTCCAGAATGCGTAGGGGTTCTACCTGGAACTCATCTTCGGGTTCCACCTACACCAAGTTCCAATCAATCATATCAGTAGGGTCATGAATATACTTTTTCAACAAGGAGACATGAAATACATTATGAATTCTTAGATTAGCTGGAAGTGCAAGTTGATATGCTATGGGTCCAATTCGAGCTAGTATCTCGAAGGGCCCGCAAAACCTGGGTGCCAGCTTGGCACAGTTCCCTAACTTCAACGAGCTTTTTCGGGCTTTGACTTTCAAATAAACATGGTCTCCCACTTGAAATTCCAAGTGTCTTCTTTTTTGATCTGCATAGCTCTTTTGTCTGTCCTGTGCTTCTTTCAAGTTTTTTTGTACCTTTCTTACCATGTTCTCCATTTCTTGGACCATTTTCGGTCCAACCATGAGTCTATCAGCTGGGTTATCCTAGCTAATTTGAGTCACACACTTTCTTCCATACAATACTTCGAAAGGGCTCAACTTAGCTGAAGTTTGGTACCCATTGTTATATGAGAATTCTACCAAGTGCAGGTAGTCTTCCCACTTTCTCGGTTTTGTTCTTATGTACATGCAGATCATATCCTCTATGATTTGGTTTGTCCGTTCGGTCTATCCATCCGTTTGTGGATGATAACTCGTACTGAAATTCAAATTAGTATTTATCCCTGCAAACAATTCCTTCCAAAAGGTGGATGTGAATTTTATGTCTCTATCTGAAATCACCATTTTAGGAATACCATGCAGTCTAAAAATTTCTTTCATGAATATTTCAACAACGTTTATAACTTTAAAAGTAGATTTTATAGGAATAAAGTGTGCAAACTTACTGAGTTTATCGATTACAACCATGATAGAATCATTATGTTTCTGAGTTTTAGGCAAACCTATTATAAAGTATAGTGATATGGTCTCCCATTTCCATTATGGTACTGGTAATGGCTGTAATAGGTCGGTTGGATGCTGGTGCTTGGCCTTAACCTGCTGACAATATTGGCACCTAGCCAAGTACTCTGTTGTTTCACCCTTCATATTAGGCCAGTAAAATAGTTTTCTAAGTGCTGTTATTGTTTTCTGGTAACCTGGATGGCCAGAATACGATTTCTTATGCACTTCGTCCAAAACTGTTAATTTTAACTCTGCTGAATCAGGTATGTAAAGTATGTTTTTAAATCGTAATAGTCCCTTCTTGTCGATACTTAGATCTGGTTTATTTGAGTTTGCGATACTGTTTTGTAATTCTTCCATGATCTTATTGTAATTTCCTTCATTAATACCTATCGTCATTTCCTTTTGTTCCAGATGACTTTCTGCCCTACTAATATTTATCTCAAATAACCCATGGACTCTTCTTCTTAAAGCTTCTGCTACTTTATTTTTCTTACCCTTGATATGTCTGACCTCGAAGTCAAATTCGCTCAAGAAGGCTAACCATCTTGCTTGTCTTGCATTAAGATCTGGTTGGCCAAACAAATATTTCACTCCGCTATTATCGGTCAATAGTAGAAATGTTCTTCCCATTATGTAGTGTTGCCACATTTTTAAGGCATGTATTAGTGCTGCCAATTCTAAGTCATGAGTGACATAATTTCGCTCGTGTTCTTTTAATTTCTGGGACTCATAACAAATAATGTGTCCTTCCTGAGTTAGGACACCACCTAGTCCTTCTTTACTTGCATCAACAGATACGGTGATGTATTTATCTGGGTCTGCTACCTTCAATATGGGTGTAGTTGTCAATAATCCCTTCAGTTTGTTAAAACTATCTTGACACTTCTCTAACCAGTTAAACATGGTTCCTTTCTTTTGTAATGACATGATAGGGTAGGCTATCTTGGAAAACCCTTCTATAAACCAGCAGTAATATCCAGTGATTCCCATGAATGACCGTATATCCGCTACATCCTTAGGTACGGGCCATTCCATAATGGATTTTGTCTTTTCTGGGTCTACGACAATGCCTTCTGCTGAAATTACATGTCCTAGATATTGTATTTATTTTTGATAGAAGTCACACTTGTCAAATTTGGCATACAATTTGTGTTTCCTCAACGTTTGCAGAACTATTCTTAAGTGTTCATCATGTTCCTCCTCCATTTTTGAATAGACCAAAATATCATTGATAAATACTACCACGAACTTGTCTAAGTACTGACTGAAAATATTGTTCATCAGGCACATAAATGTGACTGGTGCGTTAGTGAGTCTGAAAGGTATGACTACGAACTCGTAGTGTCCATATCTTGTCCAAAAAGTTGTTTTGTTTATGTCCTCATATTTTATCCTAACTTGATGATAATCAGATCATAAATCCAACTTTGAAAAGATCTTGGCCCCACCTACTTGATCGAACAGATCATTTATGCTTGGTAAGGGGTATTTGTTCTTAATAGTCATTTTGTTCAGTTGTCTATAATCGATACATAGTCTTAGAGTATTGTCTTTCTTTTTCAGAAAGAGGACTGATGCCCCCCAAGGTGAGACACTCGGTCTGATATACTCTTTGTCAAACAATTCCTATAATTGTATTTTTAATTCTCTCAGTTCTGGTAGACTCATTCGGTAAGGTGCTTTTGAGATAGGGGCTGAACCGGGTAGTAGGTATATGGAGAAGTCTATTTCCATTCTAGGAGGTAATTATGGTATCTCATCCAAAAACATGTCTATGAATTCACGTAGGACAACAAAGTTTTCTAACTTTGGCTTATCTTCTTTTTCTAATAGTTTCGTCACTTGGATGGCATAAACTTGACATCCATTTCTAATACATTTCTTGAGTTGCATCACTAAAACTTGTCTGACTGATATAGGTTTTGGTATGCCTTGGGCTGTTCTAACAGTGACAAAATCATCTTTATAGCTAAGTATCTTTTTATAACAATCTAGTACTGCTTTGTGTTGTTCCAACCAATCCATCCCGATAATCATATCGTAAGATCCTAGTGGTAGGATATTCATATTTGTTCTTATATTTTGACCATCTAAGATGAACTCAAAATCCGAAACAAAGTTAACTACGTTCCTTTTAGTACCAGTTTCTAATTGTACAAGCCATGATTTTGCGTGCTTCAGTTTCTTAAGTTTATTTGACTCCACCACATTAGGAGTAATATAACTTAACGTAGCTCTAGGGTCAATTAAAATAGAAATTCAAGTGTTATTGATTTTACCTTCGATTTCTACCACCGAGGAATGGTGGTCAGCTTGTCGACCATCTATGGCTTCATTTATCCGATGTAGGCATCTGCCCACATCTCCCACCGCTGAGGCTTCCTGCAAATTATAAACAACGGTTTTGTTTGCTGAAATCAAACGTGGACAGTTCCTCCTTAGATGAGTCTCTCCACATTCCCAACACCTTAATGGCTCGTGGGAGCTGTCCCCAAACTTCTTCATTCCCAGGTTACCGGTTTACCGTTGCCTTGTATATTCGGATCATTGGAGTGAAAATCCTTTCTCGGCAATTTTTTTGTTGCATTCTGATAAGGAGCTGGTTGGTACCCCTTCTTCCGCTAGTTCATTCAATCTTGTTTCTTATCCTTCCAGGCTTTGGGAAACTCTACCTGCTGTTTATACTTGTCATAGCACATTCGTGCTTTCCTAAATAATTCACTCAAGGATTTGGGGTTGTCAAACTCAATTTTGTCCCTATAAGACTGTGGTAGACAGCTTAAGAATCACTGGATTTTTACTTATCCTCCTGGATGTGCGCTACGAACCTTAGTAGTTCCAAAAATTTATTTATAAGGTCCTCCATCATCATCTATCCAAGTTGTAAATCGTAAAATTATTTCTCTTCCTTTAATAATATCTTTCAAAAAGGTATTGTTTCTTAAAATACTTCTTAAAGTCGGACCATTCCAACTATTTCTCCTTTAGGCCCTTGGCCAATTTCAAGTCTTGCCACCAAATGTTGGCCTTCCCTTTCATATTGTAGATGGCCATTCTGACCTTCATGTTACTGGAATAATTGTAGATTTTGAAGTTTTTGTTTATGTCCAACAACCATGCCTCAACTTCTTCCCCTATCCTAGATTCTCCATCAAAGGTAGCTAGTTTAATCTTTTTAAATTCTCCTTCAAGGTGGTCTACTTTTTTTTTTTTTCTGTCTGGTTTAGTTTTGTCTTTAGCTGAAGGTGTTCCTTCAGATGAACTGTCTCCTTTTTCTATTTCCAACCCATAGTTCTTGGAGGCCCTTTTGCTGACCTCTTCGTCATGGTTATCATCTTTTGGGATTTTCTTGGTCACTATACTTTGCAGTAGGACTTCATTTATCTCTTGTTGTTCCTGCTGTTCTTTCTTCAATTTTTCATTATCGGCTTTGAAAATCTACAGTTCGACAATAAGATTCCTCATTGTTTCCAACACCTCTATGGGTGAGCTTCCATCACTATTCTACCTTGGATCTCCAAGAGGTCCTTGCTGCAGATTTCCTTCCATCCTGATTTGTGCACCCTCCCGAGCTTCCATAATTAACACAAAACATAAATGGATTTTTGTTTGTAATCATAAGATTTATTAGTTTTATATAAATCGAAATATATAATAAGCAACTAATGTGGCCTTGTTCAGGCCCAGTGCTATAAATTTTTTCTCTGATACCATATGTAATGTACCCCAATTTACCCAAAATAATAATTTTTTTTATTAGTATATTTGGGAAACATTACTTCTCCTAGTCTTCAAACAATGAAGTTATTAACGACAATTGAACTACTATGAACCTCCTTCTCCTATTTAATAATTGCCTTTCGCATCACCTTCCATCTTATTAATAGACACAATATAATTATATATATACATTTATGGAATATAGAGGACTTTTAGTCCTATAAATAATTTAACCCTCAGCCCTATGTATGGTCCCTTACTTGAATACGAACAATTTACTTTTATAAAAGGAGTAACTCAAGGGTTAAGGGTCGTAGCTTGTAAGCATTTAAAGGTACTTAACTTTCGACTCACTCTAATCCTAACTGACCCTCCCCGTAATCCAACTAAATGGCTAACGAACTAAATCATCTTAACTGAACAATGAGAGAGTCGTGATAGTGCATTAACTCGACAAGAAGTCTGAGGATTTTTCTGTCAGTCAGACTTAATAACCCTCTGTCCAGTCTATTAATGGAGGCCCCACGAGTTCGCATTCCAAGGCCACCACTCACCATGTATTCAATACACTTGTGCCACCTCTGTTATGTCACATGGTTGGATAGCACCTTCGTAATCCTACTATCAGTCTGTGTAGTAATGGTTAATGCTCCATTGGGGTTCTCTCGCCTAGAGTTTAGGTTTATTTTTTCTTCCTTACGCATTCCTCCTTTGTGATGGTAGTCGACACTCTGCAGGTTTTCCCCTGCTGAGATATGTAGGAGCTACCCATCTTCATGGTAAGTTACGATACTCTCGTCGTTGTTTGTGATGAGTAAGAAAAGTCGAGAGGGATTTTGGTCATTCCAATATTTGTTATTTCTTATGGATTCTTTGTAAACAATGTCTTTCCTTCAACGATTTGGCTCTATGGAAAGTCTCCTTTAGTCATGGGGAAATTTGCAATTTTAGTATACTTTACTAATCCTTAAGCTTTAGGTTTTTAAATGCGTAGTTATGAGAGAGAGGATTATTATTATTGTCCGGGGTTTGGACATCCCCTCGGAATTTCCTCTGCTACCCCAAGCATAAACGTCCAGGTATAGGTACCAATTATATAATTTAAAGCAGGATACCCCGACTCTAAATTCTTTAGAATGCTTCTTGTGTATTACCTGTTCGAAGCTTCTTACTTCTTAATTTGTTTGTGTTTTATTTCCATTCAGATATAGCTTATACATTCGTATCTCATGTAGTGTCACACGTTAAGTTCCTGTCTGGACTACTAATAAAAAATTTATAGCCCTTAAGATGCTTTCGTTAGTCGCTAACAGGTTCTAGAGTTTCATTGTGTATTCATTTTTCTTTTGGGGCAAATTTATAGAAAATTAAAGTACTCATGGAGACATCTGTGCTTGTTTCGTATGAAGGTCTATGAAGTCAAAGCGTTCTTATAGATATTTCTTGGTTGAAGCATTAATTTTATTCAATATTGAAACTATCATTCTTATTTTTTAAAGGATTGGGAATCGCGATCTAATGATGGGGCTCTGTGTTTACGAGGGTACCCATCAGAAATCCCTGGACCATCCTCCCCTCAACCTGGGATGTTTATATGACCAGATGCAACAGAGGAAGAGACTCCAGTTCTCCCACCGTGATTTGAGTACCATATTTCATTAAACTTTTCCTATCATTCATTATTCTATCAAAGGTTCTGACCATTCTGCTTTTATTATACAATACTAATGTAACTTGAAAAAAAATTCCTTGCAGGGACTTTGACCGTGGAAAGATTCGGGTGCAGACTCCTAGTCAAAAGCTCAAAAGGTATTTGGGTTTTAATTTGGTACTCTTAAAGAGTATGCTAGGTGTTTTTCTTCCTTTCTCTCATATAATTTTAAGCCGAAAGGGTGTGCATCATGAAGGGCAGAGTCTATTCAAGGGATAGATCGGCCCTGTATCTCTGTATTTTAAGTTCAGCGGTCATAAGGGATTTTTTTACCTTATTAATGTATATTTGGCTGAATTCGCATGTGGTTAACTTTTATATGTTAAGTATTCGATTTTAGGGCAAAACAGACAGTGACCTCTGTCGAGCAATTTGGTCTCTTAATGAACAATTCTAGAAAAGGATATCAACATAATTCTAAGGATAGTTGTTTCGTATTGATTTTTCTTCTTGGATCTTATGGAAACAAATTTCATCGATTTTCTAGTTTTAATCCTGTACCCTTTACTCTTCCACACTATGTTCCAATTTGTATTTTATTGTCTATTATATTTATAGTCTGAATTACAATCATGCAATGTAAGGAAAGGAACTTATGTTTTATTTTAGGGGATTTATATATGGACCAAAATCAGACTCCTCAAAAAGGAGAAAAACCCGAATATCAGACCTTTGTATAGATCTGAACATATATATCGATATTGTATGTATGGATATGTTACTCAATATGATTGTTCAATACTGTATGCTTATATTGATATTCCAAAATTCTCTCAACCTACTTCGATAAATGGTGAGGACTATGAATATGTATAATTATTCATATTAGGTTATGATGTATAGATAACCTTTGTTCTGTACTTATATATACAAACAAAATTTTATACGGTCCGAACTGGATCCGAAAGGAATTCCGTTTTAAACGCAGTAAGTCTATACAGACTGTTTTCTTCACTGTTTATGTATCCAAGTATTAAAACTGTAGCAACAATATTTGCAGTATAACCGCGTACTTCCATAATTGACTTTATGTAGTAAGTACGATGAGATTATCCAAAAATTCTTCAATGGTAAAGCAAGGATGCTATATAATCTATGGTAGTGCTCTGTTAGAGGAAAATTGTATAGGTATATTCAATTATTTCCATATAGTTCTTGCTATTCTGTAACTCCCTTATTATCATAGTTGATTTCTGGTTGGAATAATTTGTTTGTCTGTATACTATGTCAACATAT
>JZKD02S0106478.1:104944-132684 GCA_000966675.3 Picea glauca | reverse complement strand
TACACCTATAGATAGAATCTGTTTCAGATTCATTTAAACATAGATAATTTTTCCTAGCAATTTAATTACAGGAGAAACATTTCCAGAAATTTGTCATATGTTATAAACTTTACACAAACGAGCAGATTTCATTGCTGAAACATTTCACATTAGCATAACCAGATGCACTACATCGGATATATATATAATCATTCAAATAGAGAGAGGAAAGATTAACATATCTAAACCAGTTCGCAGGGAGACAAAGGGAACAACCACGTTCCTCCCAACCATAGAATAGGGCAACCAAAATCACTTGCCCGGTTCACCCCCTAGCCTGACCATGAATCCATGAGGGTGAACTTGAAAATCTCCTCTTCAACAATGTCCTTCAATTCCAACCGATTCTTGTTGCCTTACACTCACATAGTGTTCATAACAACAAGGAAAAAAAATCAATAGTCTCCTTTATCAGCATACTTGGCAGCATCTTGCCTCCTCACATATGCTATTAATCAATTTGCCTAGGTCTTCTTTCCCTCCCTTGGGAATTTTCGCAGCTTTCTAAATCCCTAATTTTTAGGGGTTTCCAATGGCCAAATCATTGATTTTCCACTTGTAAAAATCATCCTAGAGGTAGTTCCAAGATGTTCTCCAGTCATGGAGTCATGGTCAGCTAAATTTAACATGGTTGTTCCATTTGTCCTCCTACAATCAATATAAATATTCTATTTTCATACAAGTGTTATAGTCAAATAGTTAGTTGGGTCAAATCAGGTCTCTGTCCAACAATCATAATAATTAATTACAATTATCAAATTCGAATTTCAGAATTTCCATAAATGGCAAAAATTTTGCAAATTTGAATTTACTAAAAACGAAATAAATTTTTAGAAAATTTAAATTTCAAAAATATTTTATTATTTTGGGGATGTCACATTTTTGGCCTCTCTTTTTCTCCTCTTTTGTGGGTTTGCGTTGTTCCTTCGCGGTGCCTTTTTGGATTCCTAGATTCGAACTGGCTTGGGATGATCCCCTTACCGAGGAGTTGAGGAAGACTTTGTGTACTTTGCGCAGTTGATCCAGTGGTATGGTGTACAATTTAAGCTTGCAGTAGGCTTATTCTAGATGTTCCATATCTATACCTGCTAGCTCCTGATCCCCCTGGTCCAAATCTGGATCTCCTATATCCAATCCTAGATTTGCAGGAACAAAGGTCTCTATGACAGAAGGGTGCGAAGAGTCTGAGGCAGGGGGGTTAGGAATGGCAGGATTTTGGCTGGTCGTTGGGGGTGTCAGAGGATTGGTAGAAGAGGAGGGGGTATCCAACGTGGTTTGAAGGGATTCAAAGGAAATTTTGGTCGAGGGTCTAGGGGGGGCCTGAGGTGGGGATTTTTTAGCTGGGTGTCTTCTTCGACCCGTGACTTGGGTGAAACCATCCTTGGATTTGTCAAGATATTCCAGAGAAGGTTTGGTTGGGTTATTTAAATGGAATTTGTGGAAGAGATGAACATGTTCATGGAATTTGCGACAACGGAAGGGGATATGCTCATAATCGAGGGTTTGGGACCATTCCTCATATTGGTAATCTAGGGCAATTACTCCAGGGAGAGGTTTGGAGATGTTCAAATAAACACAAATGTGGGAATAATAAATGTACCTTCGATGTTTTGTCTCCTCTAAGGCTTTGACGTAGATTCCTATGATGTTGCCAATTCTTACCAGGATCTCTTCAAGATAGAATTCTTGTGGGAGTGAATATAGTCGCAACCATACTGGAGCATTGGTGAAGTCTTCCTTTTCAGGGCTGAATCTCTCCATCCATAAACGAAGAAAGAGGCCTACCAAGTTGTACAAGTATGGCGCTCCTTCGAAGATTAGATTTTTGTCCTCAAGGTTGTGCGGTATTATTGTAAAGAAGCCTTTTGATCCAAGCTAGAGGTCATAATGACCGTTAGGCTTCCACCAATGTTGAATCCATTTGACAAGGTCTTTTTTCGAAGGCCATAGCCCCAGGAATTTCCCTATCAGGGAGAAATATCTCATGTATTGTTTCTGATTTTCGATTCTTAGAGAGATGATGACATATTTGGGGAAATCGGAGCTTGCATAATGCATTTTTCAGGTTTCTAGGTGCGAGTAGTTTTTGGGTGAATGGTTTCTGGATCAATTTCCATCGCCTTCTCCTTTGGCATTTCTTCCTCCTAGATTATCTGTCGCATTGCTTTTGGGAGTTCGAAGGTCGGTCATTTGAAGTGGTTGGGGCCATGCTCTTTGGCTGTAACAGCTTTATAGGAGGGGGTTGAGTGCCCCCCTCCCTTGGTCTCCATGGACATAATCGTAGTGGATAAAGCGACTGGGTTTGAGGTTGAAACCCTAACAAATTTTTGCAGCATAACTTTACCCATAACTAGTGTGATCGATTTTCCCCCTTTCCTCATTTTATTTATAAGAGTTTTTTTAATGACACCTTGCCACTTGCACATTTAATTCATTTTTAATTAACTAATTAATAATTACTTCCCCCATACACTTTTCACTGTTCCCCTTAGTTGCACAAGTAAATCCACAATTTATTTTAATAAAAGTCAATTTCCCTCACCCATCCTAAAAACGCTCCTTAAATCACTCCAAGTTGTCTCTTTATTCCCCTTATTTCCAATTAATGATTGACACCTTTCTAAAACCGAGTTGAGTTAAAATAGGATTCTTTTATAGTTAGACTAGTGTTACCAAACTCTAGATACCTTTCTATGCACACACATTCTTTTATGCTTTATTCCTTTCTCATCTTAAATTCCAATTAGGTATTTTCTACACACGTGTGAATTGTATTAATCCTTTAGAATGATTTCATCTTTCTTATTTTCTTGAATTGACTTTGCTCTTTCTTGTGTTATTTAATTTGTATTTTAGTTTTAGTATTTTCACCAAGTTAGACTTAGGGTTAAATTTTAATAAGCTTAGATTTCCAAAAGGGGATTTAAAATTAATATTTTCAATCCTTATTTAATTAATGAAATCTAACAATACCTAACGATTATACCAGGTTTTATTATTCAGTTAGGGTTTTCTAGGCCACCTAGGTTCATTGTCTCAAATTTTATTTACACAATGTTCCCTTCAAGACACACTTCGTTCTCCAAGGATACCACTCGGCTTTGATTCAAATTTTTAATTATGCGACGTGCGCTTCAAGACACACTATCTGATCCAAGGGTGCCACATGCCTTTGACTAGTTTTGGTAGTTGTCTGACCCATGGAGTCAATACTCCATTCGGGAAAACTTGTGAGAGACTAAGGGCTTCTAAGAAATAAGGAACTTTCCTTATTGTGCGCCCCTTAGAATTATTCGTGAGCGATTGTCTCAGTCTTCCCTCACAACATCGTGGATCTCTCAATTTGGGAATCATTAACCTACAATTAAATCCATGATGAGAGTGATAGTAGGTTGTGAAAGGGATGCTACCACACCTCTCCCTCAATATCTGGTCTATGTGCATGTACCTTTTACTCCTTATGTGAGTCATATTAGAAAGCAATCTTCAACCTGCATTGATCAACTAACAATGTCAATGATCCATAAACAACATCATAATATAATTGATCATATGTCGCATATGAAATAATTAAATACTTAAACCAATACAATCCACTCCCTCACTCAATCTAGAGTCTAAGGAGGTCCATTGATGTCATCGACATCCTCAATCTGTCAAGTGTCCTTCACACTCAGGGAAAATGCATCAATGGCATCTGTCAATACGCATATAACAATTAACATTAAATCATAATCCATCAAGATCATCATAAGAATCCATAAGATAAATAATAAACATGTACTATAACTAGATGAGCTACATGCAAGTGTCCTAAAGAATAAGTTAATAACATGTGCTTGCAAGAGCAGGATGTTACAAACGTCGTGTCCTCGAGGGAGAGTTGTGACTCCTCTGGTTGTATCCATTCCATAGGGATCTAAACCTAAGGGAGAGGAGAAGACTACTGATCAGGAGCTGTTTGTTGTGGGATATGTGGTAGGTATGATAAGATATTTCTAGAGGATGTCAAAGGCATTGATCAACTACTTGGATCGCGATGAGGAGTGAGCATATGTGCACAATGTTTTTTCATAGATCGCACTATATGGTAGTAGTAGTATACACCGAGAGCTTGAGAAGGTGAAGTTTCATATGCTTCATACTTCGTGATTGAACCTCCACCATGAAACTCCACATGGTGGTATTCCATATGAAGGGGAGTGATCTACTTTCGTGGAAGACACTCTACCCAAACTAAACATTGCCATCAAAGATGTGTAATGGGAGTTGTTTGAGGAACGGTTCCGGGAGAGGTATTTGTCCGAGGAATTCATTGAGCGCCAACTTAATGAGTTCAACACCTTAAGCGAGGGTAATCATATGGTGTTGGCGTATGAGGCCAGATTCATGGAGCTACTTAGGTATGCTCCACATCTTAACACAAAGAAGATAAAGATCAACAAGTTTGTGTTCGACCTTAACATCAACATCCATGTAAAGGTGAGGATCCTAATTACTTATATGTTGAACGATGCAACTCAAAAGGTCCTCATAGATGAGGAAGAACTGAACACTGGGGGTCAAGGATGGAATCCTTCTAGAACGACTAGAAAAATGACATCTCGAGTGCAACAACATCATACACCTGCTAGAAAGAAATTTTGACAAAGAGATACGCCCACTGGACCTATTTTCTCGACATCGATACGACATAATCCTCAAGAGATGATGCCTTACAGAGCACCAAAAAAACAAAAAAAACAACGTTGTTCACATCAACAAAATCAATTTACTCTTGTTCAATAGAATAGACCAGCATCACAAACTACTAGGCCAACAACTTCTACTTTTAGGACTAGGAGCACTAGACCAAAGACTACATGTTATACATTTGGGGAATAACATTACCAGTGAAACTATCTAATGGAGAAGGCCCATGCGTCTGGATAACTATTACCTATTATAGTTGGATATTTGGGCAAGCCCCACATGATACATGCAATGGTGAACAACCGTCACACTGAGCACTATTCCACTATGGTTGAGATGTCAGGTATTATCACCAATCAAAATTTTAATATCTTGATAGATCTCGGTGCTACAGAGAGATTTATTTCTGGTGCAACGATAAAGAGAATTAATATAAAGGAAATTGAGTAAGATGAGTTTAAATACGTAGAAATGGAATCTGGTGCCAAATAGAAAGTTGGAGGAAAGGTTACGAAATGTAGGATTAAATTGGTATATTTTCTAATGAAGTCCAACCTATACATCACGGTATTATGATCTTATGACATAGTGACATGCATAGAGTAGATAGAATCACATGATGTGATACTTAATTGCAAGATAAAACACTTAAGTTTGAGGAATGATTTGGGAAAGAATAGGGTAATTATAGGAAGAAACCAGGGGGTTTCTATGAGGTTTATTTCTTCCCTACAATTGCATAATAGTATGCGCAAGGGATGCAAGTTATATTTCATCTTAGCACTAAATGAAAATGGAAAAGTGGAACGACTAGAAAACCTTCCTGTTGTAGAAAGGTTTGTAGATGTATTTCTAGAATATTTTCTAGGATTACTTCTCGAAAGAGAGTTGGAGTTTACAATAGACTTGAAACCTGGAACTGAAATGATAGAAGAACGCCATATCGGATGTCAATTCCTAAATCGTAGGAGTTGAAAATGCACTTGAAGGAATTGTTAGACCTGGGACTTATACATCCAAGTGTGTCACCTTGGGGTGTGCCAATTATTTTCATGATAAAGAAGGATGGGTCATGGAGACTTTGTATTGACTACTATCAATTGAACAAAACTACGATCAAGAACCAATATCTGTTGCAAAGGATAGACAATTTATTTGATCAGATAAAAGGAGAAATGAGTTTTCTAAGGTTAACTTGAGATTGAGATATCATCAATTAAAGATGAAGGAGGAAGATATCCCCAAGACCACATTTAAGACGATATTTAGACACTATGGGTTTATTTTTTACCATTTGGATTGACAAATTCCCAGGGAGTATTCATGAGTTTGATGAATGGAGTGTTCTGTGAATACTTGGATAAGTTTTTTCAAGTATTTATTGATGACATATTGATTTATTCTTGAATGAAAGAACAACATGAAGAAAACTTGAAATTGGTTCTACAGTGTCTTAGAGAAAACAAATTGTACAGGAAGCTATCAAAACGTTCTTTTTACCAATCAAAGATTCATTATTTGGGAAATATCATATCTGGTGAAGCTATCACTATGGATACAATGAAAGTAGAGGCCATTATGGAATGTCCAACACTGAAAAACATACAATAAGTACATAGTTTTATGGGTTTAGAAGGATATTATTGATGGTTTGTCGAAGGTTTTTAAAGATAACAATTCTGAACATGGAATTGAAAAAGAAAAGCAAAAAAAAAAAAATGGACAGTGAAATGCACAGAATCATTTCAAAATATTAAAGATTTATTGACGAGAAAACCACTACTAAAGGTCCCCAACATGGAAAAATAATTCTTGGTATGCACAGACACATCCATGGAAGGTTTAGGTCAAGTTTTTATTCAAGGCATTCAAGTGAATGCTCAAATTTCAAGGAAATTGAGAAGGCATGAAGAAAACTATGCAACACATGACTTGGAGCTATTAGGAATAGTATATTCCTTGAGAGTATGGAGACAATATTTGATTGGATGCAAATTAAAATTAAAGACAGATCACTGTGGATTGCAACATATATTTGCTGAAAGTGACTTTAGCACGCGACAAAGGCGTTGTTCAAAATTACTTAGTGAATACAAATTTGATATTACTTACAATAAAGGAATGGTGAATAGAGTGGAAGATGTGTTGAGTCAGAGACCACACATATTCTCGATAATACCTCTTCAGAAGAATATTCAAGAAAATATTCTAACTTTAATAATAGATGAGGCCTCATACAAAGAAGTTAAGGATAATATTGGACAAAATACCATGATGGTAGCAAAGTTTGAAGAATATTCATTAGACATCGATGGATTGGTGACATTTAACGACAAAATTTGTGTATCTCCTAACTACAAATTACGAATTTTGATCCTCAGTGAAGCTCATCGAGCAGTTTACATTCTTCATCCGAGATTCACGAAGATGAAGGAGTTGCTTAAGCCTTTATTATTCTATAAAGGAATGAAAGTGGACATATTTAGTTACATGGAGAGATGTATATAATGTCAATAAGTGAAGGCTAAACATATACATCCAACAGGATTGTTACAACCACACACTATTCTTGAATCGAAACGGGAGGTCATTTCAATGGATTTTATCATTGGATTTCCACTGAGAACAATGACCCACGATTTGATTTTTTTGGGAGTTGACACTCTGATGAAGAGTACAGACTGTATTCCAGTATGTACAATGTATCAGGTGGAATACATAGCTAGATTATTTGTCAGTGAGTTGGTGATATTAAATGATGTACAAAGAAGTATCATATATGATCGAGGATTGGTATTTACAGGATGGTTTTCGACTAGTTTCCAAGAATCCTTGGGAACACAACTGAATTTTAGTACAACATATCACCCTGAGACAGAAAGAAAAACAAAGAGAACGAACCATATTTTGGAGGATATGTTTCGTATGTATGTAATGGACCCACAAAAACATTGGGAAGACTTATTTCCATTGGTATAGCTTCTATACAACAACAAGTACCAGAGTATGATTAAGATGGCACCGTTTGAATTTCTTTACGGGTGACCATGTCAGACGTCGTTGAGTTTGGATCAACTTTAGGATAGGGTCATGGTAGGCCTGGAAGTGATCCAATAAATGGAATAACATATGCAATCGATAATACAAAGGACTAAAGAAGTGCAGAATCAACAAAAGAGTTATGTTGATGTGCATCATGTTGACCATAGTTATGAAGTTGGTGACAAAGTTTTCTTGTAGGTAAAATTGCATAAGAGTTCAATAAAGTTTGAAATAATTGAATGATTAAAATGGTGTTGTGAGTAAATGTCTTATTGTTGCTTAGTCCTGAGTATAGAATTGATTTGGTTATGGACATAGATATCTCCATGTTCTTCAGAACAGTCACAACTCCTAAGACCTTAAATGGTGAAAATAAATCGGATGAATCCAAGATTTCAGCATTGATTATGTGTCTTGAAGGTCCTAACCTTGCAGGGTTGGTTGGGAAGATATACACCTTTGTTGTCGTGATGTAATATAATAAATATAATAGTATAATGATGCGGTATTTTTATTTTTTTGTGTAATGACATATATGATAATATAATGTGTAAGTATTGATATATGTTATTTCCGCATATCACTTGTTCTAAATGTTAATGTTTAAAATAAATAAATTTACCACTATTGTAATCACATACATTGATGTGCTAATGGAGGAGAAGTTACACCAAACACGCCTATTATTTATTTTTTAACCAACAAGAAGCTGAATCTAATGGGGGTATGAATAAGAGAATATTGGTAAAAGCATTTTAGTCAAGACGAGAGCTTTAGATCTTAACCTCTCTCCTATGAGAAAGAAACTGAATCGAGTTACCTAGTTATGCTCAGGTGGCATATGTGAAAGGGGTTACGCAATAAAAATATGTATAGGTTAACATCATTGAGGAATTTAAATAACAAGAACTATAAGTAAAAATCTGGTAGTACTAATCTTCATACCTTAATATACAACAACGTTGACACAGTTCAAGTGAAGCCATCCAACGCAAACCCTAACCAAACTCATATATTTCCATAGCTAACTTGATAGCGGTAGAGTACCAAATCTCTTTGGATATTTTCATTACCATTCAAAGACTAGTTATGACCCTCGCATTGATTACCCTCTGTGGGTGACATTATTTTTATAAGTCAACATGAAGAGAACCAAATATGTCTATGTGTGTGTGAAACATTAAATACAACCGTTGAAATTTTATAATTTTTCTATACCTGGTAAGTATGTAGTTTTTTCATTTAAGTGGTTGATGAGAGGTCACGAGTGGGTAATATTGAAAAAATTGTAGCACCAAAGAATCTGTTAGTTGAGAAGAATTTATGAAAACAAATAAGACTTGAACTAATGAACGAACTAATAAATATAACAAAAGGTGAAAGTCAGATCTATTAACTCATACTCAGGCATTGAAGACCACGTGAACTCTATGATATTTGTATGAAATTGTTAGGAAAAGAGTGGGAAGAAAATATAACTCCATGTTTATGTCTTTGCATTAACTATATAGATGAATATATGCACAATAAATGACTCATGGTCTTATATAACTGAAGATGTTTCCTATCACCTATGACTATTTATATTTACAATATGTTACAAGTAACACATTGAAAAAGGATTACATGTCAAACATTCCTCCCCTTAATATGAAGGGGTGTGTGTGAGTCCAAGCATGATTCTAAACTTCTCAAACTTTTCTCTTCCAAGTGATTTGGTGATGATCTCTGCAATTTCCTTATTTGTGGAACACTTAATGCGCCAAAAATGTAGACATGTAATGGAGAGCAGAAGAGGCCTCAAACCTCCCATTTTTAAATTTTAAATTCGGTTCTATACAGATTTCATGTTGTAAGGATGATAAATGCCATGTCTTTGTATATGTAGTGGATAGGGTTGCCTTAAATGGTTTCCTATAGCAAGTTCATATCATAGTTAGGTATGGATAAACATTTATGGAATGTAGCCATAGGAGCATGGTGTCGTAACTGAGACAATGATAGCACTAAGGCGGTGAAGAGGATAAGATTGTAGAGCCCTTGCCTTGTAATTGGGAGACTTGAGAGAGAGATATTGGGTAGAGAGTCTTAGAAGACATAGGAGGTAGAATAGTTTTGAGGGAGAGCTTGAGAGAACTGGGACATTGTTGCAGTCCAGTTTTTGTAAACATCTGTATAGACACAAAGATAATAGAAAATAAGTTTTTCCTTCATATCGTGTGTTTGTGTATTTTCATGAATGAATGTTATAGATGTGTGATAAGTTTCATCTTCAGTAGGAGACATATTTATTTTATCTTTATTGAGATTTATAATATCATTCTGGATTTTTTAGGATGTGAAAGGAGTGCACAACAAAACAATTGAGGTTCTGTAGCCAGTGCAAGTAGTGTGCATCTGAACTCTGCGGAGTCAGAAAAGAACGTGCCAGGAGGGAACACTAGAGAGATCACAAACTCAAGAGGAACCTCAAGGTTATTGAGTACCTTAGGGGGGGGAACTGTGTAAAAGGAGCACAGAGAAACAAAGTTACTGAGAACTTTGTAGAGCTTTGCCAGGTGGGCATGCGAGTGCAAGAGTGCATAGAAGGAACTTTGTTTTGAGTTTAGGAGGAACTAGAGTTATTGAACACTCTGTAAGGAGGAGCTATGAAAGGTGTGCATCGAGTAAGGAGAATGCAAGGAGGGTGAGAAGAATTTATTTTCAAGAAATCCTTTGGATTAGAGTTTGATGAAATCCCAGAAACGCAAGGAGTGCGTGGGAGATCGAAAATCCTCTAAGGATCAATCTTAGAAGAGATAACGCAAGGAGTCCATAAGACACAAACTTATGCCAATTCCTAAAGCTCAAAATAGATAGTGTCTTGAAATGCGCAGGAGAGACCCAGAGGCTAAGATTGTCGGAGAAAGTTCAAAGGCCGAAAACCTTTGAATACTGACAAAATATTCCAAGTCAGAAGAAATCAAAATCTCAGGAGGAGGAGAGACAACAATCACTAGATTGGCTGTATGGAGGATCCTGGACCGTTAGATCAACATCCAGTGATATAAATAAGCATGGAGGAGGAAACAGATCTTATCCGTCGGATCTGAGCAAGAAAGGATCAACTGTCATCTGATCATGAGAATGTGCACAAGCTTTAGCATTATGTATACGCATGAGAGAGTTCTCGTTGAAGTCTCGGGGTACCAAATTCATTTGGGACCATCCATCATTTTGGAGGAAGCATGGCGGAAATCCTTTCTTTTCGGGGAAAGACGCTCTAGGAGGAACGAGCTCACAAAAGGTTGAAACACCCGAAGCCCGAAGAGTCAGAGACCCGAGAGTCGTTGATATGCAAAGGGACACTTGTCAACAGATCACGAGCTCTAGGTAAGTTGTGATGAGGTTTTAGTTGAGAAATGAGATTGTCGAAGGCAGAATTCCCGAAGCAGACAATAGTCATTGATCTGGGTTGGACAGGTGTCACCCAATCATGAACTTTGGAGGATCGTACTCCGGGGTTTTTGTGAAGTAGTGTTTCAGAATATTCCAAAGCACTGAAGGATGAAGTGGTTAAGAGTTTTTGATCCTAAAGGGAGAACGTAGATCGTTGATCTACGAAGGGACACGTGGAGGATGGATATTCACTCCATTAGATAGCCATTGAACAACCGTTGGATCAAGAGACGACAGGTGTCAGAAGATCCAACACTATGAAAGATTTCACTTCAGATATTTGTGGTTGTTGATATTTGAGAACGCCGAAGGCCAAAGTCCAGGAAATGATGAGAGTCATCGATGTGAAGGAGGACATGTGACGCCAGATCTAGGGCTATGGAGGAAAGCGGAGGAAGGACAGGTTTAAAGACCCGGATAAGATCTCGATCGATTAGAAGGATGCGTGGCTAGAGATCGAGCCATTTCAGAGAAATTTCTGCGGAAGAAAGGAAGGTTGAGAATTGAAAGTCTTGAAGGACAGATTCGTGGAGGGGATCCTAGATGCACATTTGAAGGGACAGGTGGTAAAAGATATTATATTTTAGAATATTTCCATATGAAGGTAGCGAGTTTTGAGATTTCAAAACCCCTAAGTCCGAAATCGCAAATAGATCTCATCCATTAATTTGGAGAGGGCAGGTCTGAACCATCAATCCAGGGGTACCATCAAGATTGGGAGGTCGACGATCCTATAAAATTTCAGGGGATTGAAGGTGTGCAAGCTTTAACAGGTAATCGTGCAGTCATGTGGGTCACCGCCCAAGGGCACATGTAATAAGGGTTTAGTGGAAAAGGAGCTAGAGCCTGCAAACACACATTTTTGCAAGGTTATAACCCAGGGCCATATTGAAGGAAGGGACTACTATAAAGGAGCTATCACCCACAAATTGAAGATCGCCAGAGTGTGTGGACAAAGTCATGCAAGCATCACAGGGCCTGCGCCTAAAGGGAAAGAGTGGTTTGTGTACATTTCAAGAGGGTTAAACTAGGATCCCGAGGAGTCAATCTGACTTAGAAGAAAGAAATATCCAGAGACTGAGAGATCTTGCAGCCCCAAGAGGGAAGGGGGTCTTCTCCAGGTGGTATCAAAGATTAATTTTTCTTGCAAACAACAGGCAAAAGGAGAGATGGTGAAAGGAGATGACCTAATAACATCAATGGGTATCACAAACAGGATTTTTCTTATAGACAATAGGTGAAGGAAGTAGAGTATTGATGCTCTGTGAGGAGGTTTTTGCATGCGCACAACAATAAAAATTTAATCAACCAAGTGAGCTATAAGAGAAGATGGAGATACTCTCGAATGTAGAGCAATCCATAGGATTTCCAGGATGATAGGTGAAGGCGGAAATGACTACTAAAGGCCATGGACGTGGTCTAAGGGAAGGTTGCAAGAAGACATGCAATCTAGAGATGGATCTGGAGGTTAATGAGATAAGATCAAAGATGGAACAACTGACATTAAAAATGGAGCTATATGCTAAAGCACATTGGGTGTATGAGTGGCCCATGAAGAAGAAGGTGAAGTGGCCAGTCAAGAGATTGTTGGCTAGAAAAAAGAAACAAGAGGTGAAAAGGTGGTTGAGGCATGCTGAAAGCCTCAGTGACACAAAGGAAGAAGTTGTTTGTGTCTGTGAACTAGAAATAGGGAGACACCTTACTGATGAGGAGGAGGTGAGATCAGATGAAGATCTCATAAAATGCTAGAAGAGCAGAGATGGATTTTCATATTTCTAGGTGGGCAATGAAATGGGATCATTGGAGGATCTCATAAACTGTCAGGAGGACAACAGTGGAAATTATTATTGATGAGCGGGAAATGATATGAAATAGGCAGAAGATTTCATATGCTGCCAGGTGGGAAGAAATGGAATTTCAAGTTTCCAGGTGGGCAATAGGAAGAGATCAGTGGAAGGTCCCATATACTGCTAGAGGAGTAGCGCTGAAAGTTCAAATTTCCAGGTGGGAAATGGGATGGGAGTGGTTGATCTCATAGACTACCAGGTGGGTATAAGACAAATCCCAAATTTCCAGGTGAGTAGGGGGAAAGCAACGAGACTGTCAGAAAGTCTGAAGAGCTTAGAAGTGAGTTCATATCAGCAAGGAGTGTTGATGGATAAATATTCATTTGGGTTTCCAGACCATGTGAATGAAGTTGATGAGAAGTTGAATACTCTCACCATCCAGGAAGAGGATCAGAGGAGCATTTTGATCATTGGGGGAATTCATATATTCCTACAAGATAGTCCAGTTGAGGCCAGAGCGTGCGAACAAGGGCAACCAACGGTGACTGTCATGATGAAGGAGAAGATATCAAAATCTTCCCAAGGAGAAGAGGAATAAATGGAGCAGACACTCATGTCTACCTCTGTAGAAGGAGAGGAGAATTCAAAAGAATGGCCCAAATTTTTTAGCCAGGAAGTTGAAACATAAATGATTGTAGCAGTAGAGCCTGCAGCAGAAAGAGAAGCAGACAACATGGACCTTGTTGATCTATATGAAAAATTGGAATCCCTATAGAGAAGGGTAATGGTGAAAAGATTGCACATCTGATAGGTCAAGTTGGAAACAAATGGAGGAGAATAACAACCATAGGAATGGTTGGAGGGAGTTGGAAATATGCAAGAAGAAGAAGAATTGATGGAAGAAACTAATTTTTAAGAGGAGGAAGTTGAGCAGTAGCTCAGTGATGAAACTATGGAACTGGAGCCTAGAAAAGGGTGGAAAAATAATGCCATAAAAAAAAAAAAACGATATGGGGGTTCAAGTTGATCTACCCACTAATAAGGAGGAAGTGCAACCGAGAAGACTACATAAAGAGAGCCAACCATTGGAGTAGTTTGAAAAAGTAATAAAGGAGATCAGGAAGCTAATGTTGTGATCAAGAGAAGCAGTCAACAAAGGGGATTTGAACAAAAGAGAGCCTGCCATAGCAGCAGCGAAGGAACAAAATAAGTAGTAGTAACAACAACATATTTGGAGAGGAGCAAGAGGACAACTCCAAGGAAGAGTTTGCAATCCAAGAGGACTTCAACACTGGAGAAGAGGAGCTCATGAGAAGGAGATCATGATTTTCCCAGAAGTGGAGTATGATGCATGAGCATCACTCCACCTCAGCAATGCACTAGCATGCCAACATGCAGATGCATAATGGAGAAAGGGAGAGGTATCGACCCTCCCATTTTTAAATTTTAAATTTGATCCTATATGGATTTCGTATTGTAAGGATGAAAAATGTTAGGCCATGCATTTGTATAGGTAATGCATAGGGTTTCCTTAAATGGTGTCATGTAGCAGGTCCATATCGTAGTCAGGTATGGTTAAACATTTATGGAATGTAGCCATAGGAGCCTGGTTCTGTAACTGAGACAATGATAACACTAAGGCGGTTAAGAGGATAACCTCGTAGAGCCATCTCTTTGTAATTGGGAGACTCAAGAGAGAGATCTCAGGTAGATATTCTTAGGAGACTTAGGAGGTAGAATAGTTCTGAGGGAGAGCTTGAGAGAACTGGGACTCTGTTGCAGTCCATTTTTTGTAAACATCTATATAGACACAGAGAGATAATAGAAAAGTTGTTTTTCCTGCATATCGTGTGTTTGTGTATTCTCATGAATGAATGTTGTGGATGTGTGATAAGTTTCATTTGCAGTAGGAGATAAATTTATTTTATCTTCATTGAGTATTATAATATCGTTCTGGATTCTTTAGGTTGTGCAAGGAGTGCACAACAGAACAATTGAGGTTCTGTAGCCAGCACAAGGAGTTCGCATATGAACTCTATGGAGTCAGAAAATAACATGCTAGGAGGGAAAACTAGAGCGATCACAAACTCAAGAGGAACCTCAAGGTTACTAAGTACCTTAGGGGGGGGAATTGTGGAGAAGGAACACATAGAAACAAATTTACTGAGAACTCTATAGAGCTCTGCCAGGTGGACCTCAAGCGAGTGAAAGAGTGCACATAAGGAACTTTGTGTTGAGTTCAGGAGGAACCAGAGTTAATAAACACTCTGTAAGGAGGAGCTCTACAAGGTGTGCATCGAGCAAGCAGAACGCCAGGAGGGCGAGAAGAATTTATTTTCAATAAATCCTTCGAATCTGAGTTTGACGAAATCCCAGAAACGCAAGGAGTGCATGGGAGATAAAAAATACTCTAAGGATCAAACTCATAAGAGATAATGAAAGGAGTGCATAAGAGATAGACTTATGCAAAGTCCTAAATATCAGAAGAGATCATGTCTTCAAATGCACAGGCGAGACCTAGAGGCCGATATTGCGGGAGAACGTTCAAAGGCCGAAAAACTTTGAAGACTGACAAAATCTTCCAAGTTGGAAGAAATCAAAATATCAGGAGGAGGAGAGACAACAACCTCCAGATTGTTTGTATGGAGGATCCTAGACTGTTATATCAATGTATGGTGATATAAAGAAGCATGGAGGAGGAAGCATATCTTATCCATCGAATCTAAGCAAGAAAGGATTAGCTGTCATTTGATCACGAGAATCTGCACAAGCTTTAGCATTGTGTATACGCAAGAGAGCAGGCTTGTTGAATTTCTGAATTCCTAAATTCATTTGTGAACGTCCATTTTTTGGGAGGACACATGGATGAAATCCTTTCATTTCGGGGAAAGACACTTCGAGAGGAACGAGTGCACAGAAGGTTGAAACAACCGAAGCCCTAGGAGCCAAAGAGTCGAGAGTCGTTGATCCGCAAAGGGACACTTGTCAACATATCGCGAGCTTTGGGTAAGTTGTTGTGAGGTTTCAGTTGAGAACTGAGATCGAAAAGGGCCAAAGTCCTAAAGCAGACGATAGTCGTTGATCTGGGTTGGATAGGTGTCACTCGATCATGAACTTTAGAGGATTGTACTATGGGGTTTTTTTGAAGTAGTGTTTCAAAATATTCTGAAGCACTAAAGGCTGAAGTGGTTAAGATTCGTTGATCCCATAGGGAGCACACAGATCATTTATCTACGAAGGGATGCATGGAGGACAGAGATTCACTTTGTTATATAGCCATTGAATTGTCGTTGGGTCAATGGAGGACAGTTGTCATAAGATCCAACACTCCAAAAGATTTCACTTCGGAGATTTGAGAATGTCGAAGGCCAAAGTCCTAGAAATGAGGAGATCCTTCGATGTGGAGGAAACATAGCGCCACATCTAGGGCTATGGAAAAAAGTAGAGGAAGAATAGGTCCGAATACCCAAAGAATATCTTGGTCGTTGATCGAGGAAGGAGTCGTAGGAGCCTTTATCTGGTTGAGGAGGCCAAAGCCCCGAATTGGGAGTAGATCCATCGATTAGAAGGATGACTAGCTAGAGATTGAGCCATTTCAGAGAAAGTTCTCTAGAAGAAAGGAAGGTTGAGAATTGAAATTCCTGAAGGCTAGATTCGTAGAGGGGATCATGGCCACAAATTTGAAGGGACAGGTGGTGAAATATATTCTATTTCAGAAGATTTCCATACAAAGGTAGAGAGGTTTGAGATTTCAAAACCCCGAAGTTCAAAATCGTGAATAGATCTTGTCCACTGATTTGGAGAAGGCATATTTGAACCATCAATCCACAGGTACCATCAAGATAGAGAGATCAACAGTCTCATAATATTTCAGGGGATTGAAGGTGCACGGGCTTTAACAAGTAATTGTGTGGTCATGTGGGTTGCCGCCCAAGGGCACATGTAAGAAGGGGCTAGTGGAAAAGCAGATAGCGCCCACAAATGCACATTTCTACAAGGTTATAACCCAGGGGAATATTGAAGGAAGGGACTAGTGTAAAGCAGCTAGCAACCGAAAATTGAAGAGCGTCAAAGCACATGGACAAAGGGGTGCGGGCATCACAGGGCCTGCGCCTAAAGAGAAAGAGTGGTCTGTGTACATTTGTAGAGGGTTCAACCAGGAGCCCAAGGAGTTGATCTAACTCGGAAGAAGGAAAGATCCAGATACTGGGAGGTCACGTAGCCCCAGGAGGGAAGGTGTTTGAACCACATAGCAGGTGGAACGAAAGACCCTGAGATGCCTCATTGAAGGAATGTAACCATAGCATGTTTCATAAGGAGTCATATTTTTTATAGAATGATATGGACACCTTCTTTTGAAATAAACTAAACATAGAATTACATCATCCAAAAACATCAATTTAAATTTCATTTAAAACATCATGGAACAGACCATATTCAGGAGTGTCCTATTCATTCGTTCAAATACATCATTTTGTTCAGCATTGTATGGAACTATTGTTTGATGTTTGATCCCATATTGGGAAAGGTAACCTTCAAATTCATTATATGTATATTCTCTTTCATTATTAGTGTGAAGAGAGACAGTACAAGACAAAGCTTCATTTTGAATTTATACATGATAATTTTTAAATGTTTCAAAATATTGTGATTTATCTTTTAGGAAGTATAACCAAAACATCTTGGTGTAATCATCGGTAAAGGAAATTATATATTTATTTCCATTTCCATAAGGAACTGGCATAGGGCCGTATAGATCATAATGAATCAGTTCAAGTCTTCTACATGCTCTAGAAGTAGAATCATGGAAAGGTTGTTTTCTATGCTTTCCAAGAATACAAGAATCAGATTGTTTTGGTTTCATAGGAATGGTAGGAAGACTATAAATACCATTATTTATCATTAAACAAATACTATCATAATTGATATGACCAAATATAGCATTCCACAAAATAATAGATGACATTACACCTTCACTGAGATCGGAGAGGTATGCAACATTGTGTGTATGGGAAGATGTTCCATTAAGCTTTAGTAGTCATTCATATTACATTCTGGTCATAAAAATCATGTTATGTGAATCCTTTCATACTTCAACTTTTTCACCAATCATGTGAATATAGTGGAGTTGTTCTCTGATGAGCACAAGGGACAAAAAGATCCATTTCAACTCAGGAAGATAAAGTACATTTTGCAAAAGAAAACCCAAGAGACTTATGTCTGATGGTGCCTATTCCCAAGGGTCTGAGGCTGGAATTGTCTGCAAAATACAATATTCCATCTACATTATCATTGAATTCTTCAAAAAAATATTTTCAGAATGTCATATGAGAGGTTTCACCTGTGTTAAGAAGCCATGCATCTTTCCAAGGAACATATGCAATGTTAAATAAATATTTTGTTACTCATATATTGTAGTGATCAACAATGTAATGGAAATATT
The DNA here is from genome assembly GCA_000966675.3 of Picea glauca. Lineage (NCBI taxonomy): Eukaryota > Viridiplantae > Streptophyta > Pinopsida > Pinales > Pinaceae > Picea > Picea glauca. Next base: position 114,243 of record JZKD02S0106478.1, on the reverse strand, counting down.
GAGGTGGATTAACTTTTGTTGGTTCGGTAGGTTTACCTTTTTCCTCTTTCTTATTCTGTCTATCTTCTTTTATCTTGTCCCATGGAACTCTACAATCATATTCTTTATGTGACACATTCTTTTTGCACCGGGTACAATGGAGATTATATATATGACCTTGGTTGTGTCTTCCCCCTGCCTCTGAAACTCTCTCTTCCACATCCACTTCCTATTTTGTTGCTTTATGCTTTGGAAGAATCATGTTTTTTATTCTTGTCTTTCTAAGAAAGGTAAATAGTTTCCCTAGTAGAAGGAGTTGGCTTCTTTCCAAAGTCTTTCTCACGATATGGAACTTTCTTTACCAGTTTTTCAAATTTCATGGATTTCATCTAATTAATTTATTACAATGATTCAACTTAGTGAGGATATGTATGGTAGAGTGCCTTAATTAAGGCCATGAGAGGGAGGTCAAGATTTTTTCCGATGGCTTCAATGTCATACATTCAACTGTGATTTTTGAATCCAAATACATAGGGTCATCATTCTTCAACTCTAGGTTGAAGAGATTCAACATTATTCGTAAGAGTTAAAGCTCAAAATGTGTGCCATAAAATGGAATAAACATGACAACTCACCTCCTCACTTAGTATTGCAGATATTACTGCATATGCCTTATGGTCTTTGTCTTCCCATATTTCACATTCTTTATATGTGGTCAGTATGGTTGGTTATGTACAAGCTCTTATACTCTTTATTTTTAACACATCTACTTCTTCTTTAGATTTCACTTCTTCTTCTTATGATTTTGTATCTTCTTTAGCTCTTTTGTTGTTTTGAGGGACTTATTTTGATTCACAAATCCCTTTCCATGTGTCATTGAATATCATTGTGATCTTGATCTTCCTATACCATTCTCTGTAATTCTTCCTGCTAGTTAGCACCATGCCAACAATGGATATGAGAGAATGAATTGTATTCTGCACATGTTAACAAATATAATTAAGCTTCTCTAATAAATAAAATTAAAACTTTATTTCTACTGCACCAATGAAATGGAGAATGGATGCAAGAAGGGAATGGTGAGATTCCAAGTCAAAGTAGCAAGAATGATTACAAAAATTGATGCTGGATGCTTATAAAAATGATAGATGAAAAATAAGGAAGCAATACCATAAATTGAGTGTCAACTTATTCATACATAGTTTACTAATTTTATAGGAGTTTTTATCACAATATCACAAACAATGGCAAAGCAGTCCAAAAATGTGAGATGGTGTAAGAATAGGCACATGCACATATATTAATTAAATTGCATCGCGTAGTAGGGATAAGGATAGACACTTGAAGGATTCATTGTGTTGACCACAACTCTAGTAACAAAAATATTGCTGTCTCTCATAGTATCTCATAAAATGGTTTCCTCGAAAGAAAAATTGGTTAGGATTTTTTCATCAGACAAGAAAATATTCTTCAAGAGAATATGGATGTCATGGAACGTCCCATGGAGAAATCCAAAGGGATAAGAGCGTCACCATGTTTTTCAAACAAGGTATAAATAAGAGAACTAGATACTCTGGCCATATAATGATACCATGAGAAGCTTGACCGAGGAATTTTTTCCACTCATTTACACGATAAGGAATGACCCAAAATATATTACATAGTATACCACAAAATAGTGAAGAGATGCACTTACAGTGTAGTGGAGACTAGAAATACCTTCATGGGTGTGAAGTTGAAAGGAACCAAATATGATGTGAATTAGAACCATAATTTGTGTGAATGGAGACATAAACACAAGGAGAAAGAGAAAAATTAGGGTTTAGCTCATGCCAAAGAATGGAGCGACTAGTGAAGGTTTAGGGACATGTGTAGATAATAGAGCAATTCCTACAAAGGTTGAGAATCTATGAGTGTGCTAGACATATTAGCATGTAGTAAAGACAAAGAATAAATCAAGGTGTGGAAGGAAAAGAGACAAGAAGGCTAGCAGATAAGTTTTAGAATGCCAAGGAATCTATTCATGGATTTGGGCCAGGATCTGATAACACCGTTGGGGCAGGAGTGTGAAGAAAAGATAACTCCATGTTGATGTCTTTGCATTAAATAGATAGGTGAATATATACACAATAAATGACTCTTGGTCTTCTATAACTAAAGAATTTTTCTATCACTTATGACTATTCATATTCATAATATGTTACAAGTAACACATATTCCATGAAGGGTTACGTTTCCAACAATAACAGAGAGTCGAAACCCTACCAATGTAATCAGAGTGATAGCTCAAGAGCTTTTACCTTACCACAATAGAGTGAAGAGGGAGGAACAAAAGACAATGGATAAGAGACTAAGTACAGTTTTAGGTGTACTCTGTTAGTGAGAGTAATTCTAACCTTATCATGTCAAAAAAAAATGGCATCATGTGACCCACTCTGAGCTGGAGAAGGATTGATCTCAGAGTTTGTGATATAATGATTTTGTGAGTTAATTTAGGATTATAGATGTAACATCCCCAACATCCAAATGGGCTATACCACATAAATGTTTTTGAACTATATGCATAATTAAAACATATACACACAGAAACTCTTGCGGAACATTAAATATAAAACTTAAAATAAACAAATACATTCTACAAATGCACGGATTCATACAAAATAATAATAACAAATATGCATGCAACACATATAGTAAAATCCCATAAAAATGAACACATAAATAATAATGCAACATGTAATTGAGCACACATTTGACACTTATCTTGGTAAAAATACCACCAACTTCGTGCAGAACTTCCACGAACGTCTGAGCCTTAGATCACCTTGCTCCTCACTCTCAGCAGTGGGTCACCCTTGAGCTGGGACTAAACTCCACCTAAGTAAAGGGATTCCTAACCAGGATGATGTATCTCAGACAACAGGAGAAAAACTTTGTCATAGGTACCAACTCAAATTAACAGTCTACAGTCCCTCATTCCCCACATTCTTGTCCCACCCCAGGAAGTGTGCCCCTTCTCTACTCAAGTACTTCAGTTCCCCCACCTCATTTTTGGGCTTCAACAAAAGGCTGAACATGAAGTCTTAGATCCCTCTAGCTATAGTTTATCACCTTCAGAAATTAATTCCCAACAATTCTTTCACCTAGAGAGATTTTCTCATGGGCTTGACAACCCACCTCTTCAATCTTCCACGGGCCTCACAACCTGCTTCTTCAGTCCAAATCCTAATATAACTAGATACAATACTAGTATAGGTATGGCTATGGGTACAAGTATAGTGATAGTAACAGAAAAGTACAAAGGACAACTCAATGAGTGAGTGAATGATGATGAAATGAATGGGAAAATGAACTAAGTCCAAAATATATGTATGCATGTTCCCAAATTGACACTTGTCATGTTGGAAGCTACCTTTTCCCACTTGTCCCCATCCATAGAACTTAAGATAAAATAATTATCCATACTTTATACTTTAAGGAAAATTAATATAATATTATTTTTTGGCTTAATATCCCTAGATTGTCCCTTTTCCTTAAATTTTATCCCCCCCTTTCCCTAACTATTGGAGTTTAGTCCCCCATACTCTTTTATCATGGTCGGTCTACACGCAACTCTGTATTATATTAACGATAAGACATAGAAAAATAGGCTCACTGTCCTTTAACATATAGGCTCTCCGGCCTAATTCAATACATAAGCCTCCCAACTTATAATAACTGGCTCACCATCCTATATAACACAACATATACATAAAGGCTCCCTGGCCTCAAAATTGCACGCACTTAAGTTTGTTGTGCCCGGTATCCTAGAATGTGCACACTTGATCATTTTAGTGTGCAGTACATGTGTGCACTATGTCATTGAAGGTGCATACAAAAATGATATCAAACAACATGAGCTTAAGTACATTTTCATTTACATTTACAATTGGGCTTTGGCCTAGGGGTATTACAGTAGACAACAAGAATACAAATTCATGGCAAAGACATTGTGTGAGATCTAATTGGATAGAGATGGAGTCACTATGATGTGTCCTAAGGTCAATCCATAGGTAAAAATTCAATGATCATAAGAATTGTTTACTAATTTATGGAATGCAATATATATAAAAACTTTGTAATAAGTTCATTTAAATGAATATTTATGTTTCTAAATCGAGAATTCATAAGGATAATAAAGTTTACCCTTGAAAGAACAATCGATTGATTTGTTAAATACCAATTTACAAGTAAACATAATATAACCAACTAGAATACAATAAAAGCTGAGTATGGAGAGAAGAAAAGTGAATACCAAGTATAATAGAAGGGATACTAAGTCCTTCCTAATCTTTGACACGAACCTGCAATATTTGTTATGGGATTAGTTATGGTAGTAGAGAAATTTGTTGTAATTTACAATAAGAATATAATATATGGGATTAGTTATGGTAGTAGAGAAATTTGTTGTAATTTACAATAAGAATATAATATTGGTAATAATATATGAAGACGGGCGATGTCGTAACTAGGATGATTGATGGAGTATTTAATGAGTATAAATGAGATCTTGATTCTTGGAAATAAACTTCTTCGAATCCTTGTCATTAATCATCATGAGAACTAATTATTTATATCAATAGATACATGAACAAGTCAAGGATTAGTCTAATAATAATATTAACAATTATAATAAGTTTAAAATAAAAACATTTTGTATTAGGTGACATTACACTAGACTCTCTCCCAACATCACTTGTAGGTAGATATTGGTGGCATAATGCTATAAAAGTGTTTTTCTGCACCAACCTCTAAGTCAATGTGGAGATGCACATCTATGTTTACATGATTCTTTATGATATGGGAGTTTGTTGGGTAGGGGGATTAGGCCTTTGATTAGGAGGATGAGGACCTAGCAATGGGTCAAACCTACCACTTTTTTCATTCTATGCAGACCTAGAACCCACCCCCTTGAATTCACTAATGTCAAAGTAATTCAAATGGAGACCTACCATAAATTCTACCAACAATTTTCCGAGGAAATATAGAGGCACCTCCCTATTATTGGTGGGATTTTTATGAAAACCATAAAACAAATATCCATCCACTTCTCTAAAAATGGTTGGTAGGTGCACCACTCCATAGAAATGTGTCCCTTTTTCACTAGTGGTGATACTCCCTTTTTAGGATCAATAATTGTTTTTTTGTAATGTTTGGGTCCCTAACTTGGTTTTTATCTAGCCTAGTCATGTAATATTAAAAAATTATATGCATGTAATAAGAAATATTAGTTAATTGGACTTGGGAACTTACAATGGAATATACAATGGTGTCCAGGGAACTATCTAATGACAATCATGAGGGATCTCTAATATACCTTAACCTTTCATCAATGTGCATGTTTATATTTTCTACTTTTCATTTAGGGTTTGGTGTGTCTTCCTATGGTGGTTTTGGGTTTTTATTATCTTCGGGATCCATGTTAATTAAGTTTGTTTCAATTTAGTAATGGAAAATATAAATTAGGTTTATTTAAAAAAATTAAAAGAAAAAATTCCATCAAAATACATACCTCTAATGAACTATAGATGTAATGTATCCTAATAATACCAATTCTTTTTTTTTTAAACTTCCTCGTTGATAACTTGTTCACTTGTGTTACTACACTTCCTATATGATATATTAAATATTTATTGTATAATATTATTGAATATACCTGTCTAATTTTCATGGTGATGCCATGAAAGAACAAGTGCAATTGAAGAAAATCATCAAGTCTATGCCTTAGTAATTTGAAATATGTTATATGTTCTCAGATGTTATCAATGATACAATTCAAGTTCCATTTCTTTCTGAATAATAGACTATTGTTTATTCTTGTATCACATGATAATTTATTATTTATGGAAGCATCACGAGTCATTCATTGGAGAAGCAAAGGTAGAAGTGATGAGAGAAGTGTGAAAGACTATTTGTTTACCTCCTTTATTAATCCAAGTTTTTTTAATTAATTCCGCACTATAGAACTATTACATGAGATTAGTATCTCATTACCAAACTATAAACATAAACAGAGTTAATCAAATTGGAAAGAAGAGTTTAGGAACCATTGTCAAACAAAACATCTTGACCATAAATGTAATTTGATTAATTTACTTAATAAAGTTCATCTCACTTCATAATTGAAAAAGGTGATTTGATTTGTTATTTATAATGGTGTTTATGATCCAAGTGGATATCGGTGGCCACCCACCTTTTCCAAATGGCTGCAAACAATTTTCTGACAATTTTCGCAATTTACTATTTTTAGCAAGTTTTAACTTCACAGACCATTTTGAGGGCCTAAATGAAGGTTTTTTTAGATTGATGTTCTCAATGATAGATAAAGTCATGATTGAGCCCCCAAAATGAATCTCCTCGACGATACCTTTCCAACGAGCTATCACACGCCTAAAACAAAGATAGTATGCAAAAGTTACGACCTTGGGAAGTTGATGTACTCACTTACCCAAACGGGGCCCACATGACTTTTGGCGTTTCATCTCCTAGGGTTAGGTTTTTGGATGTCTAGGGTTTTTGGAATTCTAGTTTATTTTAAAAAGGCCTTCAGAGCCTCATTGTAACCTTCTTCTTGTGAATGCGTGATGTCATCACATCTCTTCTCAAAGATAAGCCGCCACCATTCCAGTAAGCTTGTTTCCGTTGCTTTTTACAGTTTCATCTTATTTTGTTATTGAATAGAAAACCAATTTCATTGTATCTCTATTATTTTGTGTTAAGCACGTGTTAATAATCTGTATTCATTTTGTTCTTCTCATAAAATCTGGATCAATTTATGAATGATTAGAATATGCCATCTTGAAGCCTGCATGTCTGTATAATGCTTTGTACGTAGAGTTTGGTTCCAGTAATAAATTTTTATAACAAAGCCTTCTAGTGTGAAGTCAACGTTAATTTGTTCAGTTTTACATTAATTAAAAATAACTTTCTCTAAACATTCAATGGATTCTCTTTTAGTGAAAATTAAATCTCTTTGTCCACACAAAAGTATGTCAAAAAATAATAAGAATTGGTCAGGATCCACAAAAGATCAAAATATTGAATTTGGTTTAACCTTCAAAAATTATAATTAGCAAACAATATATATGGTCACCCAGAAAACATAAAATCATGGGCTATCAGCAGAGAAATGCAATGAATGCGAGACGTGTTGCACGGAACAAGAACAAAGTCTACGTCTATGTGTTAAGATCCTGAATAGATCTACAACTATAATCACCACAAATATTGAATACATAATAGATCCACAAAGCAAGATAGAAGAAACCACACTATATTATTACCAAACCTTTGAGGTAGAGAAACACCATACAATGGATCTCATTATGGAAGGGATCCTCTCCTGTTCACTTGCCTCTCCGAGGGGGCATCCTTCTATGGAGCTACAACTCACAATACAATACTCTCTTCATATTCCATTACATTACTTAAACCTCTTTATATAGTGCTGCCATCACCTAAGAACATTCTAGAGGAGGAATCTTCTAGAAGTAGAACATTCTAAGAAGTCCTCTTACATTTATTATATCTAACTACCATAGTGGGCCATATTTAATAATATAGTAGACCTTATCCACCTTACATTGAATGGCCTCCACTATAATGACTATGGGCCCTGTGGGCCCCCACTACTACCTCTCTAACTACCTAACATTCCATCCCCATTATGAAAGCATTGTCCTCAACGCTTGATGTACAACCATATACGAGGGTCCCATGGATAATTGTGGACCCTAATGCTGAAGAAGACTAGAGAACCAAGGTCCCATATAGAAAGGAAAGTCACCATGCTAAAGTAGTCCAACCACCATTGTAAGTCCCGGTTCCATGTCCAAGTGCTCATGTGAACTCTTCGTGGAAGATTTTGGAACCCAATAACCAACTCAAAATGATTCTCCAAAGACTGACACCTATCATGTGGATCCAAATAAGAAGATCCATCCGCATAGTGGAAAAGGGTCATAGCAGAATCTAAATATATAATACCACTGTAGAATATGCAAGATGGATGCTAGTAACTAGCTCCTGATGTGGGACATTGATGTTCTCTACAGAAGGTAGAGTAGAGTCATCAAATAAAATATGGAAGTGGTTGTCATCCAAGAAACGACAACTATCCATATACCAACCATCACAATCGGCCTCAAAATCATACCAAGGATATATTTCTCGATTATATTCATCATTGAGGTCCTCCATAAGAAACATCTCCTACATTGTATCCAAATAATCTTGAATACTATGAAAACTATTATTGAAGCCATCTGCAAGGTCATGCAATCTATCCTTCAATGTGTCAAACAATTGGACTTTGAATGCTTTAGTAATCTATAAAATTTATTTGAGGGTTTGAGAGGAAATATCCATATGATCACCCTATGAACTCTTTGGTCCATCTACCATCATGAAAAAAACCAAAAAATATAACAATAAGTTACGACAAAAAATCTCGGTTTTTTCCGAAGAAACCCTGAAACAGTGTTGAATTTAAAATGTTCATAACTTCACTTCCCAGACTCCATTTTGGCTAATTTGTTTTTTGAAATTGGGTGAAATTGTGAGAGGAATTCAGATCTGTAATTTGTTTGGGCAAATTCGACCTCCAGATTCTATTGAAATAAAAAGAATCGCCCCGCCATCCATGGAAAAAATCCTGAAAAATGCAGATTTTAAAACTTCAATATCTTGACTTCCTGTACTCCGTTTCGAACAATTTGTATTTTCAACTTGGGTTTTTTTTTTGAGAGGAATACATATATACAACCTGTTTTTGCAAATTTTGCAAATAAATATACCAAAAATTTCCGGAAGGTCACGGCCCTCTTTTTTCTTTTCCGAAAAAAAATCTGCAAAAATTAAAAATATTTGCCCACAATGTCTACCAAGGAAAGTTCTCTGATACCACTTTTTAAGATCATGAATGGATATACAACTATAGTCATCACAAATATTGAATACACAATAGATCCACAAAGCAAGATAGAAGAAACCACACTATATTATTACCAAACCCTTGAGGTAGGGAAAGACCATACAATGGATACTATTATGGAAGGGATTCTCTCATATTCACTTCCCTCTTCGAGGGGGCATCCTCCTATGGAGCTACAACTCACAATACAATACTCTCTTCATATTCCATTACATTGTTTGAACCTCTTTATATAGTGCTTGTTAGGATATTTAGACACTTAGGAGTTAGTTAAGATCTACTTGGTCTAATATGTCGTTAGGTAAAAGTGTGTTTCTTTAGTATGCATTAGTATGCATTTGTAGTTAGG
>JZKD02S0106478.1:53220-99149 GCA_000966675.3 Picea glauca | reverse complement strand
CCGTAGGGGTTTTACCACGTGAAAACATCGGTGTGTTGATCTTTGATCTGGTTATGTGAGTGGTTACTGAAGGTGTTCGTCCTCTGTTGGAATACCTGTGTTGTCGAACAGTGCTACCATCAGCTAAGAACATTATAGAAGAGGAATCTTCTAGAAGTAGAACCCTCTAAGAAGTCCTCTTACATTTATTATATCTAACTACCATAGTGAGCCTTATTTAATAATATAGTGGACCTAGTTCACCTTACATTGAATGGCCTCCACTATTATCACTATGGGCCCTCTAGGCCCCCACTACTACCTCTCTAGATACCTAACACTATGATTAAGGAATTAATATGACTCGCAGTAACAACTACTCGGTATCTTCTGAAATTTCTTTGGAAAACCGCTTTGTTAATCACATATCATGGAATTATTTTAAAACTTCTGCACAGTGAGCTTGCCCAAAATCAGGCCATAATGAGTTCTCAAAATCCAGTTCACTATACACACATTGCAATAGTAAGAAATTGATGAGTCTCTGCTTGCCACTTGTATAGATGATCAACTTTGGACTCTTAAGATCTCCATCACATGACGTTGTTTGCAACTCTTGCTCCAGCAAGGTCTTTGTGATATCTGTGGAATTCAATTGACCATCCTCTACACGTCCAACCAGACGTGAATATGGAAAGAAAACATAAAGCTGGAGATATTTTTGTGATCTCAAAATGATATGCAGAGGGGTTTACCTCAAACGAAAACTTGGATAGAAACTAACAAATTGATTTGATAGCCCGACTAGAAGATTTTTATGCAAAACTAAGAAACTGCAAAACTACACAGGCTTCGTTTTACTTAAGAAACTGATTTTTAAACTAATGTTATTTAATAATTCTTTTATAACACTGATTTTAATAATTGTTTTATAACACATATTTTAATAATTGTTTTATAACATCAAGAATGGTGGTGGCAAATAAAAGAGTGTAAAGTATTTCTCAGTTCTTACAGGTCTCATGCCGGTGGTTGTGATCTACATGCAAGACACCTAACACCTGCCAACTTCTATGAAAATACAAGTTTAATTCTCCAAATTTATCTACTTCGGATTTAGAATTTTACAACGTATCTGCAAATTTCCGCAACAATTTACTATATATTTCTGAAACATGAAGAAACCGGTAATCACTGCAAGGTTTTCAAATGTGCATGAATTTTCTAAATTTGAGGGCAATGGCATGCAATTTGTCGTGATTTGAGCTAATTTGAGTGTTGCAAGACTTGATTCTAACAAATTTAGAAGGCATTGTGCATAGATACGCAACATTTTAGTATGTATTTCTAAAAGGCGAAGAAACCGGTAATTTTTGCAAGGTTTTCACATATTTTATTTTAATTTGCATGAATTTGATAAATTCGAGGGCAATGGCAAGTGATTTGCATATATTAGACGGATTTCCCTTTGTGGGAATGTGTTATGTGCATAAAATAAATCAGTAGAATTTGATACTAGTTAAAATTGGAACCGGCGATCTCCTTTGCTCATAGCAGATAGAAACACTAAGCACCGTGCCTCCCTGTGGACTAAATATAGAAATAACCTATACATTTGGAGAAATAAATTCACATCTTATTTCAATTTTACACAAAAAAATTGGATTTAACTTTCCTTTGTTTCTATCCAGACAAAATTGTCACCTGAAGAAGAAAGCTTCAGGATTCAACAAAAAATAGCCATATTGGTGTGGGCGAAGTCTGAAAAGTAAATGGGGCATTTTTAGTTAAGATTGGAAGAATTAATTCACACAACACAAAACGTTTTTTCATTGCTTAACAAAAAAATGGAGGTTACATATATAGCATGCAGATCACTGACTTAAGTGGATCCGATTAGCTAATAATAGTAAACCTAGAAAACTCACAGTTACAACAGTCTCGTTGAAACTCACAGTTACAACAGTTATCTCTTACTAAAGTAAGCTTTATTCTAACATTTTTCACGATTTAATTCAGTTTGCAAGTTTGAGGGTAAAGATATGTAATACCCAGGTTTAATGCAACCAGTGCATCACTGAACTGCTACAACCTAGGGCCGACGCCTCTCCGGGTTCGTTGCTCTCCCAAGATCTAAATCCACCAGCAATGAGGCGAGTGATCCGACAACTACAACAACACTTCCACCACAGTTGGAGTAGGAAGGTTGTCAATTCGGGGCGGAGGTGTTGTGGCCAAAGATGTGATGAAGAGGAAACTAGTGAAATAATTTTCTATGAGGCCCAAGCAATTATGACCAATTGAGGGACAACCTTCCCAGATCAAGGGATAGAGCCTCTCTAAAGATGCAGGAGGGTCTCTCATGAAGCACAAGTATGTAAGGAGCACAAGAATGTAAGGAGTACGATGCAGGAGGGTCTCTAAACCATACGATATAGGAGGGTCTCTCCTGAAGTACAAGTAAGTAAGAAGATCCTGGTTTGAAGTAAATATAAACTAGTTTAGAAAATTTTTACTTCAAACACTTGGTGATTAGCATCCATGTAAGGTGAACACTTGGCTATTAGCATCCATGCATTGAACATTAGAGAATGAAAAATAAAGTGTAGACATTAAATGTTTACGAACTAATGTTAACATGAAAGTCCAACATTAATTCACTTTGAGAACTAATGTTAACATGAAAGTCCAACATTAATTCACTTTGAGAGAAGCAATATAAATACATGAACAATTTCCTAACTTTTAAACCCAATGTTTTCCTCTAGCCTCTATATGAAGCCAAATAAGAGGGAAAAAATCTTGATTGGATGAGACAAAACGTTTTGACCTGTTGATTGGACAAGATAAAGAGTCTCATATATTTTTAATGAAAAACTTAAAATAAAAATAATGTATTTGCATTGGTTTTTGTGCAAAAACTAATATAGCAACTAGAATCGATTACTAAGAGTCTAGAGCACGAAAGGCAGAGACTAATAAGGATTCAAAGGTATATGTTACTTTACATCAGATCTATCATCATACTAATGGTTATATCACCATTTACTTAACTTACTATTCCATTACAAATTTATTCATACATTAGTACTATAATCCTCTTACTTATTTTTTTTAAATAAATTCCATTATGTACAAGTCCTTATGGATTTAGGAGTTGGTGAAATGTCCTCTTCCTTCTTGTAAAGTATCTAACTCTTTTTGGTGGCATGATCCATGAGCGTGATGTACCTGAAAACACAATATAGAATTCATATAATAATTATCGATTATATTAACATTCTGAGATAAAAGGTTTATAACTGTAATTAAAACATAGTCTATAATCCATAGACTAATCATCAATGTTATTTACAATCCAAAACTAAAACCCATAGAAAAATATGTTTATATATTATTTCAAAGTTAAATATATATATATATATAAATAAGATCACAAATCAAATGGTTTCACCTACTTCATAGGTAACTATGTATCAAATCATTAACCCGATTGTTATCTTTCCCTAGCCTTTGGAATTAGGAGCTTTACTGAATGCCATGATTATGCTCCAGCTAGCAAAGTTGTACTCTATCACATCACTTCGAAGCTTGAAATAAATCGGCTTCATTAATGTTATAGTTCAAATAGACTACGGTTAAAGACCATGACTAAGTGAAAGGTTTTCACGTTGTTGTGCCACTTATGTCTACTGCCAGTCCTTCACCTTATCCAATACATCTACCTTACTGCATATTGGAAAGCGAGTTCTCTATCAAACCATGAGTCCATTTTTCTATTATTCGTTGGGTACTAAGGTTTTCCCCCCACTTTTTCAAGATTAGGGTTTCATTCTTCATAAGAATATTTCATTTTAAAGTATGTTCTTCACGCAGGGCGGCATGGTGGACTATGGCGACGCCGGTGAGAACACAGTGGTTTCTACAATCATCTAGATTGTATTTATTTATTTATGTTTTCTTTTGGTTTAATTCAATAGATTGGTTCTAATCTCACTTCTTTGTTTATTATGTCCAAAGGCGTACACTTATTCACAATGTGCATATTTAATAGGAGTTTAGTGCTTAATAAGTTTTCTATGGATAGGATTAAATATGGCTGGAATATTTTTAGTAGTCACACAAAATAAATGGAAGTGATTTCAATCATTAACTTCTTCGCTATTATAAAGACATCCGTTTATGTGTTTACCTTTTTACATTTACCTAATCATATTTAAAAATTACTTTGATAGCTAACTGATTGCCACTTAAGTGATTAACATAAATTAAAATATTAACACCAGATAAATGAAGCCCAACCATTTATTTGTTAATCAACAATAAAATTTAATATATTTTTTTAAGGGTTCGTTTCATCTTATCAACCTCGGGATTAACCAGCAGCGATTTAACTGCTGCAGAAATTACCTTTGAAAGTAATTTCTCATGGTCTCCAACAAATATCTCGGCTACACATGTCTGGGGTAAGAATTTATCATATTCCCAGCTGGTAACTCCATTTTGATTCTTAGTATATTGATTGTGTAAAACTCATAATATCTCAAATTTGTTTTTGGCACAAGGTCGTTGCAACCCTTGGAGAACATTCGAGGCAAACAACCGTTAAATATAGGTACTACCGTCCTGGAGTTTACCCACGTGTTTTATAGACTAGACGTGGCTACTAAACTCTATTTGAAGTTAAACAATAATGAAGAAATCTAAAATGGCATAACAAAGAGGTTATATGGCATCAGTGATACTTATACAAACTCGTTAATAAGTTTCTATTATGTGCAATAACTAGAACTTGCATGAATATAGTAGTTTCAACTTATACTATGGTTATGGTGAGAATACCCCGTTTATTGAAGCAAATATGCACAATATTTGTTATGTATAACAGTTCTATGGTTTGTTGAAAAGTATTTTGGTTATATATAATTACTTTTTGTCCATATTCATTGTGCTTATTCATTTCTCTCCTCATCTCTTCGAGGCGAACTCCTTGGTTTCTTATAAGAGTTTATTCTTGTTCTGTGGAAATGTGAGACCCGTCGTCCAGATTTATGGCCTCTATTTATAGTATCCACACACTATCATGGTATTTCTTCAAAGTAATAACGAGGGTTGTGTTACAAACCCTAGGATTTTTTTACCTCATTTTGCATGAGTTATTTTAGTATCAGTATTATCTTTTATATGGAAATACGCTCTGGTTTATAACACGACTTGCATTTGACATTTTCTTTAGGAAATGGCTCCCGAACTCATTTGGCTCACTTGTGAAATGTTTGAATACCTTCTTTGGTAACAATTCATGGGCATCGTATGATATCACCAGTAAAAATTATGCCAAGATTTTGAGAAAATTGTCTATGGGGTTTAAATCATTTACCCTATTATCATTTCGTTTTCCATTAAGAGTATTATCTCCGATTATATATAAATCCTTTTAACAATTTTTTTACTGTTTATTAGATAGAGTATCTATATTATTTTCTTACAAAGTCAGAAGACATACTTACTGTTTATTAGATAGAGTATCTATATTATTTTCTTACAAAGTCAGAAGACATACTACATATATGAAGTTGCTTCTTTGAAGTTTTGTTGTGTTATTACTTTATTTCAGTTCCGTGGTTAAAATACCTACCCTTATCATTAGGTTTTATTCCAATTTATATTTAGGGAATCTTTTCTTACTATGATGTATTTATAAATATCTATTTAAACAAGTCTTTTGAAATTAAAACTCATGCACAGACTAATTTATTAGATAGTCACATGTCTAAAAAAACACTTGTTGCATAAAGGTTATGTTCTATTATTTTTGTTCAAGAATCCTCATAGGGTTTCTTTTCAAGCAGCTAAAGCATAAAAGAACGTTTATGTACTATTTCCTTATTTTCTGAAAAGGAAATATGATATTTACACCTATGATAACTTATATATTTTTCTTTTACATTCCTACTCTTCGCATTTAAATAATCACTAAAAATGTTCTTAAAAAAAAAAGCATTTCACTTGTTTTTAAAATATATTTTATTATTATTAACTTGAGTGACAAAAAAATGTTCTTCTCCAAATAAAAGCATTTCACTGGTTTTTTAAATATATTCTACTATTATTAGCTTGAGTGACATAAAGACACAATATTAATTTGAATGTATCTATCTAGAACTATAATTTTCTCAAACAATTTCTATTATTTTAAACAATGCATACTATATATTCTTTTCCTACTACAATGTAATACGTTATAATCAGAATGGAGATAAACAATTTTAAGGAAAAAATGTCTAATCCTACGTCAAATATTGGAAACCGACTAAGTAGAGAACCAGTTCCTCCCAACCATAGACCTGAACAACAAAGATTACTTGTTATTATCAACCCCGAAAAAATAATATAACCTTTTATTATCAACCCCGAAAAAGATAATACTGATAACAACAAAGATTAATTGTATAACCTTTTCCATAAAATATCAAAGTTCGATTATTTCTTAGAACCATCAAACTGGATTCCTCACAAGTACTCAACAATGTCCTACCTCCTCTATTGATACTAAGAGGGGGGTGAATGAGTATCAAGTACAATTTAAAAACTTTTTCAACTTATACTTCAACTAGATTATATATTAAATTATATCCAATGAACAATGCACAATAGTAGAAGAGTTACACCAATACACCACAATACACCATGCACAATATATGAGAAATAATGAATAGTTATTGTTCAAGGAAAGTAATGAATTCCAAGGGAAGCTACAACTTTCAAATATAAAGGGAGGGATAAACCTCCAAAAGAAAGATACAATCCTCCAATATCAAGAGAGGGTTGACCTCTCCATCCTTTCCCCTTCCTTCCACCCAAAAATGTATGAGAGATAATAAAACTTTACATTAAATTATCACCATCAAACAACCATCACATAGAACCTCATAATGCTTCGTGAGACTTCTTCAACTTATGCATTCTTCAATTCTTGGAATGCTTTGATCCTGTAGATAATATTACTCAATGTATTCTATGAACTTGTACAGAATTAGCCACACTCAATATTTAAAATAATATTCCGAAATTTGTACACAAGAAACTACAACCGGTACTCTTTCCAATGTAATTTGTCTCATTTCATTTGGATTCTCTATGAAGAATTTATGATTGTTATACCCATAACACATGTTAGTGACTAGCTTCTCAACTAGTCAAAAACCCTATCTTCCACAGATTGTATCTCCAAAGTTAGAGTGAATAAAGAGATGAATTTTTTACCACATGTACCTAGATATGTCTTCTCAATTGCCTCCGAATTTCACCATCTTAATCGTTATAAAAAATAAAATTATAGAGAAAATGGTAAGATGACCTGTAAATAACATACCTTAGAACACATCACCAAAGGACTTCATCGTCCCTCGAAATTCATCCTTCTTTACTCCATATTTCCTATTAAATTCTATTTATATCTCTTTGTTCATTAAAAAACTTGTGTGTGTTTAAAATGAATGTATAATTATATGTATTTATACCCTTTATGTCACTTCCTTTTATCATTAGGGCCGATATTGTTATCTTCAAAAATTAATTTCTCCTCAATCATGAGGATCCACGTGACAAGCCACATACTGCCACATACCACCAAAAGCTGCATGAATTATACTATCCATCCCTGGGTGTTGTATTTGCATGTGTGATTTCCTTCATGTCTATCTAAATCTAATGGCTAGGGTTGACATCAATGATTACAACCAATGACTAGGGTTGACATGAATGACAACAACCAATCTTCCAACAATATCCCCTTTTGTCATTGATGGAAACACTCATGCTCCCCATGTCCTCATGCTCATGGTTTCTCTCCCCCTTTGACATCAATGACAAAGGGTGGAGCTCTCCCACTAAGTTTAATGGAAAAAGGTAACTCTCTTCTTTGGGGCTGCTCCCTGAATATATAGCACTTAATAACACTTCATTTTTATGGTCTATTTCTTCCTTTTATCTTTTTCATGGATCTAGGATGTATATGTTACTTGGTATTCTTGTTGTAGTTGCAACCGATCTTCCTCAACATTCTTCTTTGATTTTGCATCTTTGTGAGTCAAATGTGAGAGTATATCATTGATCACATAGTTTACTAACACTGAGTAGATTATGCTTCAAGTCTTCAACCAATAAGACATTCTTTTCTTTTACATTTTTTCTTCCAATATTTACTACACCTTTTCCAAGTATTTTGGTAGATGAGTCATCTCCAAATGCAACATTGCCACCCTTTCTTTTCAATATGATGAATTTGTCTTGACCCCCAATCATCTGTGAAGAACATCCACTATCTATGTACTATTCATCTTCTTGCATAGGAGCATATTCATTCATATATATCCAATAACTTATGTTGAAAAATCCATGATTGTTTCAATATCTTCTATTTACACTATTCATGTTTCTTGCATAGTTGTTCCTTTCATTGATTCTCCAATTAATTTCCTTATGTACAAAATTTTTGCAAGTATAACAATGACCAAGAAATAAATTTTGATACCTAAGAGTAAGTGACCTTCTTTCTGATGTAGTCAATCTAGGTTCATGATCTACTTTTCTGTAGTCTCCTTCATACTGATTCAAGATTCTTTGATTCCTAAAGGTAGGATGTATTCTTGGATATTCATCTATTTTGTAATCATTCTGTTTTTCTGGTATCCTCGTGCACTTCTCATGAACTATCTGTGTAGAGATTTCTTCAACCTTCTTGTTGGTATTTTCAACTTCTTTGTATGAAGTTTCACCCATGCATCCAAGATGTGTTAATTATTTTGGAACTTAGAGTTTCTTAAGCTATTCCTCAATGAGACAAATTTGTGTTCAAGTTTCTCACAATATTCTTGTTTCTTCATCATTTGGACATTCCTTACTTCTCTTGTTCTTCTTGCTTTTTCGAATAGAGTTTTCAAGGAAATGGTTTCTTCTCTTATTTTCTCAAAGTCTTCTAATTGTTTCTTCAAGGTTTCAATTGTCTTTTCACAACTACCCAATTCACTTCTTAGTTTTCTATGCGTTTTTTTGAACTTGCTATTTTCAATCTCAACATGCTTCAATTTTTTAAGATTCTCATATTCTTGTTGAATCATTTATGCTTCATTATTTTCTTCTTCTTCATTGGAATTTTCTTCTTTAGTATCATCTCTCTCAATCCTTGGCTAATGACATTCAAATTCAACATGTCCTACTCCTTCACAATTAAAGAAAAAGAACCCACCTCTGTTTGCTTCTTTGAAATATGAGATGTTGTAATTTGATTGAACTTCTTCTTCTTCTTCTTATTCTATTTATTCCTTGCATAAAGGTCTTGTATGTTGTCCCAAATCTATTTTCTTGATGCACATTATCCCACCTTGGATTTCATTGAATCTGTCAATGCATCCATGATGGTGTATATTGCCAATTGGATGTTCCTTCTTGCTTCCTTATGCGCTGCAGTATTTGTTTTATTCAAAGCATTGTACCCTGAAGCAAATGAGAACCAAACATCTTCCCCAAGAAATTTCAAGAAATTTTCCATTCTATTACTTTGGTATTCAAAATTGCTTCCATCAAATCGGTGAATCCCATTTGGAATGTTGTCTTCCATTTCTTCTTAGAATCTTCCTTCCAGTGGTTAAACTATATTGAAGGTAACCCACTCTCATACCAATTGTTGATACTGAGAGGGGGGTGAATCAGTATCAAGTAAAATTTGAAAACTTTTTCAACTTATACTTCAACCAGATTGTATATTCAATTATACCAAATGAGAAATGAACAAGAGTAGAAGAGTTACACCAATACAACACAATACACCATGCACAATATATGAGAAATAATCAATAGTTATTGTTCAAGGGAAGTAATGACTTCAAAGGGAAGCTACAACTTCCAAATATAAAGGGAGGGATAAAGCTCCAAAATGAAGATACAATCCTCCAATATCAAGAGAGGGTTGACCTATCCATCCTTGCCCCTTCCTTCCACCCAATAATATATGAGAGATAATAAAACTTTATATTAAATTATCACCATCAACCAACCATCACATAGAACTTGATAATGCTTCCTAAGACTTTTTCAACTTCTGCAATACTTCAATTCTTGGAATACTTTGATCCTATAGATAATGATACTCAATGTATTCTCTGAAACTCCTCCAAGTTTCACTCCTTGAATCCTTTGAGAAAAGGATTTATAGAGAAAATGTTAGACCTTATTCAATTATGGTTTATTCATGAGAGTGAACTTGTAAAGAATTCCCCGTGCTCAATATTTAACATAAGATTCTGAAATTCATACACAAGAAACTACAACCCATACGATTTCCAATGCAATTGGTCTCATTTCATTTGGATTCTATATGAAGACGTTATGAATATTTTACCCGTAACAATTGTTTATGACTAGCTTCTTGACTAGTCAAAAACCCTATCTTCCAGAGAGTGTATCTCCAAAATTATATCGAATAAAGAGATGAAATTTTTACCACATGTACCTAGATATGTCTTCTCAATAGCCTCCGAATTTCACCATCTCAATTGTTCTATAAACAAATTTATAGAGAAAATGATAATATGACATGTAAATAACATACCTTAGAACACATCACCAAAAGACTTCATCCTCCCTTGAAATTCATCCTTCTTTACTTCATATTTCCTATGAAATTCGACTTATATCTCCTTGTTCATTAAAAAACTCGTGTGTGTTTAAAATTAATGTATAATGATATGTATTTATACCCTTTATGTCACTTCCTTTTAACATTAGGGCCGACATGTAGTTTCTGCTTCAAAAATTCATTTCTCTTCAATCACGAGGATCCACTTGACATGCCACATACCATCGGAAGAGACAAGACTTATACTATCCATTCATGGCTGTTGTATTTACATGTCTAATTTCCTTCATTTCTATCTACTTCGACCAAATGTGGGGTCCAAAAACCAATGGGTAGGGTGGACATCAATGACTACAACCAATGATGAGGGTTGACATCAATGACAACAACCAATATTCCAACATCCTTTATACTTGTATCAAAAAATAGCTTTCCTAGGTCTTTTTTCAAGTTATGGTGAACCATAACCCTAGGGAATCTTGTTGGCCTAACTTTTTTCTAGCTTGTTCACTCACATATCACATCTTTGGGAGTAGGGTTCCACTTACCCTCATGCACAATATTTACTCTCGTGTTTTTTATCCCTTTTCACTCACCCATGGAATAATGATATACTCTTTGCAAATCGATTCTCTAATGAGTTGTTCTCTAGTTAAATAAAATAAAATAGATTAAAAATAATATCTACAAACATATTTATCATCATCAATGCTTATGATGATATAATTTCCATATAAGTATTTCTCAAAAAAATTCACAACATAATTATTCAAAAATTCAAAAATTTCACTTTTGTAACTAGGAGACATTACATCCTCTCCCCTTTGAATTGAACATTGTCCCGAGTGTTCCAATATAAGAATATCATCTCTCGAATAATAATGGATATGCCTTCCTCATGTCTTTTTCCATTTCCAAGGTAGCCTCCTCGGGGCTAAAGTGCCTCCACTTCACTTTAACCTAAGTGATGGATCGATTCCATGACATAATTTCCTTTGTGTTGAAAATATGTAGCAGTTCGAGCTGAAACTTGCCCTCCACTTGCCCTCCAGTTCCACTTGAATCACATTCCAATTTACAATATGAGTTACATCATGTACATATTTTTTAACAATAAAACTTGAAACACATTGTGAACTTTTAAATTGGTTGGAAGTGTAAGTCGATAGGCCACTCGCCCCACTCTGAAAAGCACTGGAAATGGTCCACAATACCATGGTGCCAACTTGGTACTCTTTCTGAATTTTAATAAGCTATTTATGGGTTTGACTTTAAGATAAGGATGATTCCCTATATTGAATTGTGCACGTGCTCTTTTCAAATATGAAAAAATCTTTTGTCTGTCATGTGCATTTTTTCAATTTTGTTTTGTTTTTTGAACAATTGATTCCATTTCTTTCAGCATATATGGACCCAAAATAATCATGTCCATTTGGTTTTCCCAACTCGACACTTCTTGTCCTACCTCACCATAAAGGGACTCATCTTTAAAGGTGTCGGGTAATTGTTGATCTCCAAATATGCCATATTTTCTACTATATAAAACCATCAATCAAAATCCATGTTATGTACTTACCACATATTTCATAACCATTATATTACCAATTTTCACTAAAATGTATTCATTTTACCTTGTGGTTAATTATTAATGATTTCTTTTGTTTTAATGATCAAATATGTTTTTAGCATGGTTTTATCAATGATGGTTTAATAATGTGTGTTTCTTTAAGAAACATTTTATAGTAAATAGTCCATTACTCAATTCCGTACTAAGAAGGTTCTACAGAATTTCGATACCAACATCCTACAAAATTTCGGTACCAATTCCAGAATTTTGGTACCAACTTGTGCCTCGATTTTCCTGCAAATGAAGGCATATCTCAAAATTCTAAGATATGGGTTTTGTCCAAAAGGTGGAAATTTGAGTATAAAGAGAGAAATTTTTCAAAATTGGAATTGTTTAGGAAGATATGGGTGTATCTCTAACTTGAATCTGCCTAAATGGATGAAAATTCCAGATTTGGGGATTTGCTCCAAAAATTGGCAAATTTGTTTCTAAGCTTTGGGATTTCATTCTATCCTGTTCCTTTTGGTTTATTATGTATAAATATGTATTAGATACATTGAGAGGGGGATCCTTAATGTGATTATGCTTAGCAGAAGTCTCTTGTAATTGAAACATTGGTTCAAATAAGCTTTTTTATGCAATGAAGTTTCTAAGCATTTCCAAAATCATTTGCAACTAATTTATTCTTCAAGAAGCATGAAACCAATTGGGTAGGGCCCCTCAATTTGATATGCATCGTTTCTTTGTTCTTTAATTTTATTTCTAGAATTATATATGTGTTTTATTTCGTTTATTTGGTGTAGCAGCAAGTAATTTTCTGTGTGTTTTGTTTATCATTTCTCTCTCTAGGAACAACAATCCTGCAATTAAATGTTATTTAGCATACCTTTGTATCAATTACTCTGTTATTTGACTATTTTTAACCTTGTGAGTGTGTTTGATTTACTTCTAGAGGAAGCGATGACCAACATGTTAGAGTTATAATTGCTAATCATCTTCGGCTTGAATATATATGTGATATTGTGTTCTTGAATACAAATATAACTTCCATAAGTATCAATTGTGATTTAAATAATTTCCAATATGCATCTCAAATATCTGACCATGGTTATTAATTCTGAAAATTATATTATTGTTCATGACCAATATGACATTCATGTGTGCACTTCATTCTTATATTCACACTCCATTCATGCACATACTATTTTCTACTCAAAATATTGATTGATCTTTAAAGATAATGTTATTCATACATAAAATATTTTAAAGAACAAAAGTAAGTAAGATCCTCTTCTAAGCATTAGTTTTCTTTGATCCCATCATTGTTCATGTGTATCAAGGGTAGTCACTTGAATGGTAATCTCTGAGTTTGGAGTTTTAATTGCATGACTTGTTTTAGATTGGTTTGGTTATCTTTTCATTGTTTTTAACATTTTATCACTTTTGTTGCTTTATTTTCTACGCGTTCTTTGGTCCACCTTAGGGTAGGTTTTTTTTGTTTCTCGCACCCATATTTCAATTCTCTACTCTATTCCTGTAACTGTTTTGATTTCTTGTTCCTGTACCTGTTTCGATTTTATGTTCCTATACGTGTTTTGTTTTCATTTTCTTGTACCTATTTTGTTGTGCATGTTAATTTAGTTTTTCATTCCGATACATGTGTATAGTTCAAATGTATATAGTGTAAACAAAGTGTTGAATGCATATGGATAATTAAATCCTTGTGTGTATGATGAGTGGTTTGCTTTGTGTGTTTTAAGTTCGGTTCTTACATTCACATTTCATTTCATTTGCATAGTTTGAAGTAAGTTTTGTTTTTTGTTTTCTTCAATCTTTTTTTCTAGTAGTTTAATTCCATTTTGTTTCCTGCACTTGGTTTTATTTCCTTTACTTTGGTTCCTTGCACTTTAATTTCACATAGCTTCCATCACCTAATGACAGATTAAGAGTCTAACTCGTGAGATATGGCCTCATCGTGATGGGATTCAACATAAGGTGTTAATTTATTTCATGTCAATTGAATTCATTTCTTGTTCTCTTTATTGCATTAAAGTGTGGTTTGCAAGCATTAAGTTAGACTAGGCTCCAATCCTGCATTTCTTGCACCTCTAAGTCTACGACTCCCTTGTTGACAATTTAATGTTGATAATTAATAGTGCATATATTTATCCCCACAATAATCATTATTATATGCAAATTCAACGAGATGAAGGTACTCTTCCCACTTTGTGTGAAAGTACATGTCCTCTAGAATTTGGTTGAATATTTTAGTCTAACCATCAGTTTAAGGATGATATGCAGTACTATAGTTTAGATCAGTATCCAAAACACTGAACAAGGCCTTCCATAAATTCGAACTGAAGTGTCTCTGTCTAGAATTACATCCTTGGCTAAACCATGCACCCTAAATATTTCTTTCATGAAAATTTATGCAATGTTTGTATCTTTATGAGTTGATTTCACTCGAATAAAGTGTGAAACTTTAGTAAGTTTGTCTGATATTACCATTGTAGAGTCATTTTATTTCTTAGTTGTAGGAAGCCCTATAATAAAATCCATGCTGATTACTTCCCATTTCCACTCAGGAATGGGTATTGGATGCAATAATCCAGCTGGTTGGTGGTTCTTAGATTTAACTTGTTGGCACTCAAGGAACCTAGAAAGATATTCAAATATGTTAGTTTTCATTCCAGACTAGAAATGATCTTTTTTTCAGGGTTGTTATAGCCTTTTGGTAACTTGGGTGATCTCAATAAGGTTTTTATGTGTTCCAGCTAGTATTAAATTATTTGAATCTGTTTTGTTTGGAACATAAATTATTTTTTTATAGTGCAATAAACCATCTTGATTGCATCAAAATTTTGATTCTTCCTCAACTGATTCATTATTTTGAAAATTTTCATGTACTTTCTTATAAACTTAATTATTTGTGTTGTTGATTTAAGTTAAATCAATTTGTATATTACTACTGAAAATTGCATTTAATTTTCTATTGGGTGCATCTTCTATCTTGTTTTCATTTCCTTTATTATGTGTTATAAAACAATCATACTCACTTATGAAGGTTAAACATATGTCTTATCTTGCATTCAAGTTTTTTTTATCTAAAAAGTACTTAAGATTGATATTATCTATTTTCAACAAAAATATTATACCCAACAAGCAATATCCCTACATATTTAAATCATGCACAATGGTTGTTAGTTCTAGATCATGTGGTTCATAATTATTTTCGTGAGGTTTTAGTTTTCTTGACTCATAAGAAATTACATGATCATCTTGTAACAATACCACTCCTAATCTCTCTAATGAAGCATCGGGAAAGACAACAACATCCTTATGTGGGTTTTTTATCTTCATGATCATGTTGTTGTTAACAATTGTTTTAGATTTTAAAATCTCTCTTGACTTTTTTCAGTCCATTTAAATATGATTCATTTCTTTTGTAAGGAATTTATTGGATAGGAAATTTTTTAAAACAATTCTATGAATCTATGGCAATATCCCATGATTCTCATGAAGTACCATACATACAAGACATACTTTGGCATTGGCTAGTCCAAGATGGCCTTTACCCTTTTTTGTAGCAACTTAGATCCCTTCACCCGAAATTACATATCCCAAATAGTGTACTTTATCCTGATAAAATTAACATTTACTAAACTTTGTATATAGTTTGCGTTACTTAAGTGTCTACAAAACCATCATAAATTGTTTTGCATGTTATTCTTTGTTTTTTTAATAGATCAATATATCATCTTTGAGCACAATTATGAACTTGTCTAGATATTTTCTCAACACATTGTTCAACAAAAACATAAATGTAACAAGTGCGTTTGTTAAACCAAAAGGTACCACAAACATTCATAGTGTCCATCTCTAATTATGAAAGTACTTTTATGAATATCATAGATTCTTTAATTCTAACCTGATGGTATCCTAACCACAAATCTTTCTTAGAAAAAATCTTATCTCCTCTGAAATGATCAAACAAGTCATCAATACGAGGTAAAGGATATTTTTTTTTAATTATCATCTTGTTCAGTTGTTTGTAATCAATACATAATCAGAAAGTTCCATATTTATTTTTGACAATCAACTGGTGCTCCCCATGGGGACACACTGTGTGTGATATACTGCTTATCCATCATCTCCTGAAGTTGCATCTTCAGTTCAGTCAACTCTGGAGTATTCACTCGGTAAAGGGGATTTATACACCGATGCAGATCCGAGTACTAAGTCTATAGTGAAATCTATATCCCTTCTATGAGGTAATCCTAGAATTTGTTTTAGAAACACACCCTAGAACTCTTTCAATATTTGATCTTCAGTTAATAGTTTTTATTCAATTTATCAATATTTTCATATATATGCACAAGATAAATCTCATATCCTTTCCTTGCATTTATTTTTAACTGCAAAGAGGAGATCTGTCTTACCAACACAACCCCTAGTATTCCTTTTACTATTCTACTTTTGGCAAAATCATCTAAATAAGTACAAGTATTGTCACTACAGTTTACAATAGTTGAATGTATTTCCAACCAATCCATTCCTATAAGTAAATCATAGGATTCTAAGGGTAAAATGTTTATATCTACCGTAGTCTCCATTCCATACATATTTATTGTACAATCTTTAACCAAATCAACAGATTTTCTTTTTGTGGTTATAGCTGTTATAGCAAGACTTGCCTCACCCTATGCAATCTTGCATAGAGGGCTTTATTCTATTTCCTTATGAAGACTTATATTCCCTGTTGATAAAATCTAGAGACAAAAATTAATATTTTTCCACATGTATGCATCTTGCACACTATACAACATGCGTATACGCAAGATGAAACACTATAGCCCATGTACATTGGGATTTGTGCCACAAAATGAAATAAAATGTTGGGTTTCCATGTCAAGACAAGAAATATCTCATCCTTGTCCTTTCATATAATGGAAACATTCAGACTCAGCCCTTCATTTCCATTTTGAAGGCTATAAATGGGCCATTTTCGAGCTATGGAAAAGCAAAAAGAATTCAACTTTGAGAGAAATTACTCTGGAGAAATTATTACTTCATATTGAGTCTCCATCCCTTTGTCCTTTAAGTCTGAACACAATGTTCAACCCCCAAGTTCTTCCCTTATTGATTGAGAACCTTATTGTTTCTCTCTTATGAGCTTTCCATTGGTGGAGGATTGAAGTGGTGGAGGCCCAGTTGGAAGGAACTTAGTTTCTCGGTTCTGAACCATTCTAACATGGAAGTCTGTAATATTTTCACTTATGTTGATCATTTATTAATAGAAATACTCATTTCCCGTCCAATTGATATCTTGCAAATATATGAGTTATTATCCATGGGCGTATGTATTAGGTTTATTAATGGATTATGCTATCTAATATGCTAACCTTTTGATGCAGGAGCATCGCCAACATCAGGTGAGCCAACGCAGAAGCAAAGGATAGCTGGACAAGCCAACACAAGTTTTGAATTTCTCTTGGAGTTGATGCGCGAACATAAATGTGGCAATTTAATGAAGGCGCACTTGTAAATTGTAAACGGACCTTGAGCGATTTTCTCTCATCCTTAGTAGGTAGAAGGAATTTAAAGTAGTTAATGTAGGTAGATAGAATTTAATTCTAGACTAGACAGTTTAGAGCGCAAGAGGGAAACGGGATATAGACACCCTCATTTTTGTATTGTATTATTATTGAAATCAGAAGCAGAAGAGCATAGAAGAGAAGCAGAGAGCTGTGTAAGAACACTCATGTACTGATATTCGAATTAATAGAAGAGGTTGATTCAAATTCATGGTTTTGTGTTTGTTCTTTGTGTATTGATGTTGAATGATATGCTCATGAATGTTTGCTTCCTGTTATACATTTGCTTTATGTGTTGTGTATATGATTTCATGTTTGAGTTTGAAGCATGAGAGGAAAGAGGAATGAGTTTCAATTGTTTCTCTATTTGAACCAGAGAATTCCTGCAAGGAGTGCAGTTGAAGTGTCCGCAAGGAGTGCATTGACAAAGGGTTCATATAGAGATAGCTTTTGTTCTCATCTCCGCAGGAGTGCAGTTGAGCACAGAAGCCGTGCAAGGAGTGCGCAAGCCAAATGAAGTTCAGTGTTGCGAACCTGAGCAAGAGTTGAAGGATTGTTGCTGCAGGTGAAAGCAGATTCGAAAGGATTCAAGCACTTGAAGTGTTTGAAGGTGGCCACAAGGAGTGCACGCAAGAGACTTTTCCAAGGATCAGAGTTACAAGGAAGCTCAGGAAGGATAGGGATTTCGAATCTGTTCAAGGGCCATGCAAATAAATTGTGCCTGGAAGGAGTCCAGAAGGCATCGTAAGTTTTCACTGCAGGTGGACGAGTTCCGCAGAGGAACACTTAGTCATTCACAGGAATCACCAAGGAGGAATGGACGGTTAGAATTCTTCGAGGAGAATTTGCAAACTCCCATGAGCCATTGGATCTCACGAAGAAGCAGGGGAGATACGCAAGTATTCCCACTGGGTTCAAATCTCAGGAGGGGTAGGACCGTAGATCCAAGTCACAAGGACCATCGGATCTTCTCGTGGTTTCACATATCAGGGTCTCGTAGGTTGAAACTCCGTAAACATAGCATCAAGAATCACGATATTCCGATACGCGATATACCGAAAGGCTAAAGGAACAGTGTGGGGCCACAAGGGTCAGCAGGTGGACATGTGTCATGCCTTATCGAGGTTTTATGGCGAGAAGTCCAAAAACATATGCATAAGGAATCATGATATTGCGAACCCCGAAGTGTCGATGGAGTGAAGGACTGTTGAATAGTCAACCCGCGCATGTGTCGGAGTTTTGGAGTATCGAGCATCGGGAGTCAGGGATATGAGTTGTTCGACATCGTGAGTGCCGAAATCATGATAGAGAAAACCTCGATAGGAAATGGTCAACGTTGACTAGTTGTTGGGTTTCGGGGATTCGAGATACCTACGCCCGACCATTGGATTCGCAAAGCCGCGAATTTCGATCTCCCGATAGTTAAGAGGGGGATCCCATGAGGATTGTTGTGGGTGCAAATTTCCTGATAGGGAAATAGAAGAGCGTCAGAGTTCTTCAGGCCATGTGAAGGAAAGATCCTGTGTGTTGACATCAGTCTGGTATCAGAGCACAGAAAGGTTCTTTGCTTTCTGAAGCAGAGAAGGAGAATTCACCATGCCGCCAAGGAGAGATAGACAATCACCCGATCCACCAGAGAATAGGGAAATGTCGAGGAGAAGAGACAGGCAGATGACAGATCCAGTTATGGAGAGACAAATGCGTGATCTATGAGCTAGACTCGAAGACATGGAGACAACGCAAAGATGCACAGTCAGTGCGGGGGATCTCAGTGATTCCGAAAGTGAAGTTGAGGCTGAACGCGAAGAAGAAGTTGCAGCTAAAGATGCATGAAACGAGCGTTTGATCAGAGCTATTGCCAGGATGGGTGCCAGAGAAAAGATGGACATTCCAGTTTACGAGGGAAGCTTGGATGCAGAGGAGCTTCTAGACTGGATTAGAGCTCTAGACACATACTTCGACTATGAAGATGTTGAAGAGGACAAGAAAGTCAAGCATGTTGTCACTAGATTGAAAGGACATGCAGCATTGTGGTGGGATGAACTACAAGCTGACAGACGTTGCAAAGGCAAGTAGAAGATCAAGAGCTGGGATAGAATGATCGTGAAGATGGAGGAGAAATTCATCCCTAGGGATTATCAAATTACTCTATTCAGGAGGATGCAGAACCTGAGACAGAAGCTGATGACAGTGAAAGAGTACACTGAGGAATTCTACAATTTGAACATCAGGGCAGGTCATCGGGAAAGCAATGATGAAAATGTTTCCAGATATATGAATGGCCTGAGATATGATATCCAGGATGAGATGAGCATGGTAACCATCAAAACAGTGGAAGATTCTTATCATATGGCTCTGAAAGTTGTTAGAGAAGCTGAGCCAAAAGCAAAGTCAGAGGGGCCGAGGCAAAAGTCAGCCCAGAGGAAAATCAGTTGCCCAGGACAAATATCAGAATCCCAGGGAGGAATGGAAGAAACCTCAGACTCGAACAAAGAGATGTGGAACCTCACAGAGAGGGAAATATGCTGAACAATGAGGGTAGCATACTGAGCAAAAAGGAGATTATGATGACAACAACACTTTTCCTCGTACTAGGGGTAGAGGAAGAGGAAGAGGTGGATTAATTACATGCTTCACATGTGGTAAGAATGGGCATAGGCCTTACGAGTGTCCAGATAAAAAGAAGGACATTAGAGAAGCTCACATCACCGAGGCACAGAGGCGGGATGTTGAGGTAGAAGACGCTGAAGGAAGAAGATCGCTGATGATGCGAAAAGTCCTTTTGACACCCGAGAAAGAGGTGGAGGGTTCAGTCCAAAGGACCATACTTTTTTGAACTTCTTGCAAGACCAACGACAGGTTATGCAAGGTCATTGTAGATAGTGGTAGCATGGATAATCTCGTTTCTACAAAGATGGTAGAGAAGCTAGATCTAGAGATGACTAATCATCCAATCCCGTACAGAGTTTCCTGGCTGCAAAAAGGACATCAGGTAACTGTCACTAAACAATGTTTAGTTGAGTTTAGGATAGGAGGATATAATGATAAGATTTTATGTGATGCCATTCCTATGGATGTTTTTCATCTATTGTTGGGTAGACCATGGCAATATGACAGGAACGTGATTCATGATGGGAGAATGAACACATACACCCTAGAGAAGAATGGGAGGACACACATGTTGCTTCCAATCAAGGATAAAGATGTGAAGCTCGAAGTAAGCAACACTGTACTTCTCATGAGTGGGAAGGAACTTCTTACAGAGGTTAAGAAGAAGGAGGATCTACAGTTCATAGTGGTCAGAAAGCCTAGGATTGTTCTGACTAGCACAAGAGTGGATGATTTACCAGATGAGTTTCAGGAGCTGTTGGAAGAGTTCGTTGACATAATAGTGGACGAATTACCTTTTTCATTGCCACTGATTAGAAGTGTCAGTCATCATATTGATCTCATACCAGGAGCTAGTTTTCCAAACAAAGATGCATACAGGTTGACGCCACAAGAGAATGAAAAGGTTAAAAGGCAAGTCCAGGATTTGTTGGACAAAGGATTAGTCAGGGAAAGCTTGAGTCCATGTGTTGTTCCAACAGTACTCAGTCTGAAGAAAGACAGAGGCTGGAGGATGTGTATTTAATCGAGGGCGATTAACAAGATAACCATCAGGTACATATTTCCATTGCCGAGGATGGATGATCTGATGCATTGCTTGAGCGGAGCAAAGTATTTTTCAAATATTGATTTGAAAAGCGGTTACCACCAAATCTGCATGAGAGAAGGTGATGAGTGGAAGACAACATTCAAAACAAATGAAGGGTTGTATGAATGGCTTGTTATGTCGTTTGTCTTAACAAATGTGTTGAGTACCTTCATGAGGCTGATGAACAAAGTCCTGAGGGAGTTCATCGGAAAATTTTTCATTGTGTATTTAGATGACATAATGGTTTACAGTAAGACACTGGCAGAGCATCTGAAGCATTTGGCTACAATGATGCAGAGATTACAGCAGGAGACGTTGTTGATAAACATGAAGAAGTCCTCATTCATGAAGACAAAGCTCATTTACTTGGGGTTTGTTATTTCTGCAAATGAGTTGAGGATGGATCCAGATAAGGTGGTGGTAATCAAGAATTGGCCATCACCGAAGAATATATTTGAGGTGAGAAGTTTTCATGGATTGGCTAGTTTCTACCAAAAATTCATCAGGAATTTTAGTGGAATCAGTGCAGCGATGATGGATATAGTGAATAAAAGACACAAGTCATTTCACTGGACTGAAGAGGCTGAAAAGAGTTTTAATCTGTTGAAAAGGAAGATCACAGAACGACCGGTTTTGGTGTTGCCAGATTTCCAAAAGACATTTCAGGTGAAATGCGATGCAAGCAGATTTGCAATCGGGGCAGTCTTGAGTCAGGAAGACAGACTGGTAGCATATTTCAGCGAGAAGCTAAATGAGGTGAAGGTGAAGTACTCCACTTATGATAAGGAGTTTTATGCCATCATCGAGGCATTGAAAAAATGGAGGCATTACTTAATCCTAAAAGAATTTGTCTTATACAGTGATAATCATGCACTGCAGTTTGTGACTCAATAGGAGAAGTTGAATCAGAAACATGTAAAATGGGTTGAGTATATGCAGAATTTCACTTTTGTGATTAAACATATTTATGGTACTGCTAACAAAGTTCTTGATGCTTTGAGCAGGAAGTGTTTGCTGTTGCAGGAGTTCCGAGTCAAAACGCTGGGTTTTGATGATCTCTGGGACATGTACGTTGAAGATGAGGATTTTAAAGAGGCGTATGAAGCAACTAAGAATCCAATTCTCAGGGATAGAAGCCAGTGGATAAAATACATGATCCAGGAAGGATTACTATTTAAAGGTAATCAATTGTGTATTCTGAAAGGATCCATGAGGGAGAATTTGCTAAAGGAGAAACACAGTGGAGGATTGGCAGGGCATTTTGTTCACGACAAGATGTTCGCAAAGATGAATGAGTCATATTTTTGGCTGGGAATGCGAGCAGATGTCAAGCGATTCGTAGACAGATGCAGAATTTGCCAGCATTCGAAGGGAAGGAAGCAGAATGCGGGGTTTTATCAACCATTTCCCATACCAGAAAGGCCGTGGGATGCAATTAGCATGGATTTTGTATTGGGGTTGCCAAGAACACAAAGAGGTGTTGATTCAATCTTTGTGGTAGTGGATAGATTTTCCAAGATGGCACACTTCATTCCATGTCAGAAGACCAGTGATGCAACTCACATTGCGAACCTATTTTTTAAAGAGGTCATTTGACTTCATGGGTTGCCAAAGAGTATAGTTTCGGATTGCGATATGAAATTCATAGGGCATTTTTGGAGGACCTTATGGAAGAAGATGGGACCTACCTTGTCGTTTAGTTCATCTTATCATCCTCAGATGGACGAACAGACATAAGTGGTAAACATAAGTCTGGGAGACTTGGTGAGAAGCTTGGTGACAGAGCACCATAGCCAGTGGGACAACATATTATCACAGGCAGAGTTTTCTTACAATGATTCAGTAAATCGGAGCACAGGGTAGAGTCCATTTCAGA
The DNA here is from genome assembly GCA_000966675.3 of Picea glauca. Classification (NCBI taxonomy): domain Eukaryota; kingdom Viridiplantae; phylum Streptophyta; class Pinopsida; order Pinales; family Pinaceae; genus Picea; species Picea glauca. Next base: position 75,797 of record JZKD02S0106478.1, on the reverse strand, counting down.
TTATTTATGGCATGCAGCTGAGAGGAATTTCTGAACTCAAAGATTTAGAATAGAATGCAACTAGGAGCGCTAGTATAGAAGAATTTGCAGAGGTGATGAAAGAACTTCACAGCCAGGTGAAGCAGCAATTGCAGAATTCAAGCCAGGAATATAAACGCAGAGCAGATCAACATAGGAGACAACTTCAGTTTGAGGTTGGTGATCTAGTTCTGGCACATTTCAGGAAAGAAAGGTTCATGAGCGAAACATATAATAAGCTGAAATGAAGAAAATCGGACCATGTAGGGTCTTGAGGAAGTTTCGGACGAATGATTATGAGATTGAATTACCCGATGGGATTGGAATATCTCTGATATTCAATATCTCGAATTTGTACTCGTATAAGGCTGGGGAAGTGGAGACTGGAAATGAGCAGCCAGTGATCCAGTGGACAAAGAAGATGCCAGTTGCAGACAAGCCGTAGATGGAATGCATACTGGATAAGAGAGTGAGAAAAAGGACCAGGCGATAGAAATATTTTGAGTATCTGGTCAAATAGAAGAACCATCCAGTTGAAGATGCCAGCTGGGAGACTGAAGCGGAGATACAGAAGCATGGATAAGAGCCCATGAATTTTTTCAAGTGAGGAAGTATGATGCAGGAGCATCGCCAACATCAGGCGACCTAGCGCAGAAGAGAAGGACAGTTGGACAAGCTAGCACAAGTTTTTAATTTCTCTTGGAGTTGATGCGTGAACATAAATGTGGAAATTTAATGAAGTCGCACTTGTAAATTGTAAATGGACCTTGAGCGATTTGCTCTTGTCCTTAGTAGGTAGAAGGCATTTAAAGTAGTTAATGAAGGTAGATAGAATTTAATTCTAGACTAGACAGTTTAGAGCACAAGAGGGAAACGGGATATAGACACCCTCATTTGTGTATTGTATTATTATTGAAATCAAAAGCAGAAGAGCATAGAAGAGAAGCAGAGAGTTGTGTAAGAACACCCATGTACTGATATTCGAATTAATAGAAGAGGTTGATTCAAATTCATGGTTCTGTTTTTATTCTCTGTGTATTGACGTCGAATGATATGCTCATGAATGTTTGCTTCCTATTATACATTTTCTTTATGTGTTGTGTATATGATTTCATGTTTGAGTTTGAAGTCTGAGAGGAAAGAGGAATGAGTTTCAATTGTTTCTCTATTTGAACCAGAGAATTCCTGCAAGGAGTGCAGTTGAAGTGTCCGCAAGGAGTGCGTTGACAAAGGGTTCAGATAGAGATAACTTTTTTTCTCATCTCCACAGGAGTGCAGTTGAGCATAGAAGCCGTGGAAGGAATGCATAGGCCGAGTGAAGTTTAGGGTTGCGAACCTGAGAAAGAGTTGAAGGACTGCTGTTGCAGGTGAAAGTAGAGTCAAAAGGATTCAAGCACTTGAAGTGTTTGAAGGTGGCTGCAAGGAGTGTGCGCAAGAGTCTTTTCCAAGGCTCAGAGTTACAAGGAAGCTCAGGAAGGAAAGGGCTTTCGAATCTGTTGAAGGGCCGTGAAGAGAAATTGTGCCTGGAAGGAGTCCATAAATCATCGTAAGTTTGCACCGTAGGTGGACGAGTTTCGCGGAGGAACACTTAGTCATTCGCAGGAATCGCCAAGGAGGAACGGACGGTCAGAATTCTCTGAGGAGAATTCGCGAACTCCCGTGAGCCGTTGGATCTCATGGAGAAGTAGGGGAGATACACAAGTATTCCCACCGGGTTCAAAGCTCAGGAGGGGCAAGACCGTGGATCCGAGTCACAAGGACCATCGGATCTGCTCGTGGTTTCACATATCGAGGTCTCGTAGGTTGAAACTCCATAAACATAGCATCAGGAATCACGATATTCTGATACACGATATCCCAAAAGGCTAAAGGAACAGTGTGGGGCCACAAGGGTCAGCAGGTTGACAGGTGGCACGCCTTATCAGGGTTTTGTGGAGAGAAGTCCTGAAACATATGCATAAGGACTTGAGATATTGCGAACCCTGAAGTGTCGATGGAGTGAAGGACCATTGAATAGTCAAACTGTGCATGCGTCAGAGTTTCGACATATTGGGCATCAGGAGTCGGGGATACGAGCTGTTCGACATCGCGAGTGTCGAAATCACGATAGAGAAAACCCCGATAGGAAAAGGTCAGTGTTGACTAGTTGTCGGGTGTCGAGGATTCGAGAGACCTACGCTCAACCATTGGATTCGCGAAGCCGTGAATTCTGATCTCCCGATAGTAAAGAGGGGGATCCCATGAGGATTGTTGTGGGTGCAGATTTCCTGATAGGGAAATAGAAGAGCGTCAGAGTTCTTCGTGTCATGTGAAGGAAAGATCCTATGTGTTGAATCACCTTTTATATTATTAGCATATGTTTACTTCGCTTGTTTGTTGAAAACTATTTGCAGGTATATAGCTTTGGGTTCAAGATATCAATGGTGGAATTCATCGAACATCTCAAAGAAGTAGGCCTCTTTCATATCTCACTTGCATATTGGTTTATATAGCATGTTTCTAGGATAGAGTTGATTTATGTAGTCATTTCTATCTTTTGTGGTTTACCCTAAGCATAGAGATATTTTCCTTGTAACAGAATGGAAACCATACTGGGGATGGAATCTTCTTTCCTAAGGTTTGGAGTACTTTTCTCCTTAGATTTATCTTGTTTATATTGTGGTTCTTGTTGTATCATTGCTTGGAAGTTCCTGTTCACTCTGGGTCTGAGTTTCAAGCCTTTCTCCCTTACTTGGCCTTGTTTTGAAGCATACACATGCCTTTTTACTTCACAGTCACATATATACACTGTCTGTCTCACTGCAAGATGTGTATATACACTCTATTTTCCTGAAAAGTCGCGTACATTACCTTTCCTTGCTTGTTTGTTGGGTTTGGTGGTTGTTGGGTGGGATTTGATGTTTGCTGAGTCTTCTTAGGTATCTGTAGTTCCTGTTGAGTGCTTGTGGGATGACAAGAAACCCTCTTTTGGTTGAATTCATAGGTGGAGTCTTTCTCACCATATTTTCATTTTTTATTGTCCTTGTACATTGGGCTAGGTGTTTTGTTGCTTGGTATCCTGCTTGAGTTATCTCTTTTTATACATAGTAGGGTTATATATCAAGTCATTTTTCAGTCCATGCATTTTCAGTTTTGCTATATTGAAAATACAAAACAAATAGGCATTTTTCTTTGCTTTGAATTTTTGTCTTTTGGAGTCTTTTTCATTAGCTTAGTGCATATGATGAAATATTGCATTTTACTTCAGAATTGTAGAGTTGAATTTGAAAATTGCATTGGTTTTTAGAAGCATATGATTCAATGAAAGTTAAAGTTAGGACTTTGAATTATTTTCATATTTACTTTTCTTCAAGAGTCATAACACCATGAGTTTCACTACCATACCTTTTTGAGTAATCACAACCATTAAAATTAATGATATAATTTAAAATTGATTAGTCACGATTTTATTTTCTTGGGTGCACAAACTAGCTTAGGATTTAGGGCCTTGGAATAAGATTTTGTGAGTAAACTTTTCCAAGGAAATTAAATCAACATATGTGTCTGAGTCAGGGAGTGGAGAAATCCATTGTAGAATTGGTAATATCAGGAGACTATGCTCACACCGTAGTTAATCGCGAGGTCATGCGAAGTTGGTTGAAGGGATATCCCCTCGATACATTCCTAACATCATAGATATTTCTTGGGATCTATTCATATCTAGGGATATTTCTAGTGCCTTTACCTCCGTGAGAGGTGGTACAATCAAGGTTTCAGGATTTGCTACCCTACCCATACGGTGGACCTGACTTACAAATACTCATCTGTGCATCAATTATATAGTGGTTTATTAGTTTCCTGACTTAGGTGTCTCATAGGTTACTTGCATGGGTTTTTCTGCAGGTACCCTAGGTCAAATAAAGGTCGAAAAACACACAACCTTTATGAAGGATTACCTCTCTGGGGGGATCTAACCGACTAGTTGTTAATCCCATGAGGGCCCTTATAACTAATTATGTTATCTCTGATCTTTAGGAGGGAGTCTCAGGCCCCTCTTGGGAGAGACATGCCTTATTTATGGAGGGAGGCCACTCAGCCACCTTACCCCATTTGTATGCATATTGGTCATTTGACTTTTGGTGTGATCTTTGATTACTATTTGACCTTAGGAGTCTATACTGAGTTTTCATTATCATGGATAGTGGAGTTCCTTTTCCTCCTTCATTTACTGCTACCCACCCCATGATTCCCAGTCATTTCATGGGGATGAATCCTTTCTCTTTTCATAATGGTATGCAGAACTATGATACTCAATCTACGCCTTGGGTCTCTAGTCATGTTTCTGTTGATATGCCTTCACCCATGCAATCCTCTCCCTGGTCCATGGTGCAAACCCACTCAGCCCTCAGGTCAAGGATCCGCTTGCAGGACCATTCTTCATTTCCCTTTGAGCAGGATCGACTCTTTCAATTCCCTGATTGAATATTCTTTCTTTTGATCCACAGGTCCTTTCGGAAGCTTCCCTGGTGCAAACAACACTAGGTGAAAGCTCCCCCTTCTCTGCATGACCACCGGCTATGACCAAGGCCTAAATTGAAAGGTTCTTGTCATAACTCACCACTCACGAGTTCCTGAGTCGAGACTCTCGACTCTTCCTTCCCAAACTCACGATACCTGAAATGCCAATACGGGTATAGCTACCTGCTATCAGCGCCCTCCACACGTGACCACTGGCTAGGCTTCCCACTAGCGCTTCTCACCTTTCGCCACTTCGCAAGTCGAAAGGTTGGACTTCTGTCCCCTTATCTTATGAACTCCCGAGACACGAAAAGTCAACGGGGTGTTGACTCTCTCCAATGAACAATGCATGTCCGCCTATCTATTCCACAGGCCCACCTTGAGATTTTTCCACATGTTCCTTATGCTCCACTTTGCACTTCACCACTTCACTCCCTGAAGTGTTGTCTCCTTTGTATCATGACACCCGAGGTGCTGAGATCCCAAACTCCTCAATACTCCTTATCGCAGTGCACGATGAATTCTCCTTCAAATCTCTCAACTCTTCAACTGCTGAGACCCGAACCTCCGATGTGCCTAAGCGTTGAACTGTCAAATTTTGACATGTCATCCACGCGGTCCCACAGTGAAACTTTTCGCCCTTTCGGGACTTCACCTTTCGCAACCTAGAGTACCCAACCTTTGGGCTCTCACCTCGTGAACCTCCAATTTTGCAAGATCTCTAGATCACTTCCACCCATCCTCCCCGAATGGATGGCTCTGATCCATTCGCCACTTCGCTACTCACCTTTTGCAACTTCACGAACCTTGATGCAAAACCTTCGATCCTTTAACTCACGAGACCTTGAAATGAGATTTTGTGAGTGATCCAACGACCCTGGCTGACTTGGATCCTACGACCCTGATTTCTTCTGAGCTTATGGTTGAGGAAAGCTTGCTGTAACATTCCTGCTTCTCTGCAAGATCTAACAGCTCTTGTGACTTCGTGAATTCTTCTCAAAGAATTTCGACCGTCAGTTTCTTCCTGGACAATTCCTGCGAATTTAACCAAGTATTTCTCTGCGGAACTTACCCGCCTACAACACAAACTTACTACGCCTCCTTTCAATACCTCAAGTGATGCAGGAGCATCTCTCCACATCATCCATCCATCCATCCATGTCAAGCATGTGCATTCAATATGAAGAGAGGTGCAACCCTCATCTTTTAATTTGTAATTGAATGTAATTTAATGTTTAAGCTGGTGAGCTGTGAAGATGTGCCTTTGTGCAGGCTGTAGATAAGATAGGACTTTAATGTTTGTATGGTTGAGATCTATATCCAGATAGTGGACTAGACAGCCCATTCAATGTGATTGAATAGGGTAGGTAGATTGGAGGGAAGAGCTCTAAGAGCCCCCTCAGGTAAAAGAAATTTTTAGTATCTCATTTTGTAGAAAGTTGAGTGGTAGTTGAAGAGGATATGCGAGTAGAGAGAAGAAGAGAAGAGCTGAGACCTTGTTACAGGCCGTGCTTGAGAACACCCTTGTAAAAATAGGCATTTTCCATTTTAATATAAACATAAGCAGTTTTTCCTGCATGAATTATGTATTATGTGGATGTCTGTGAGTGTTATTCATGTGTTGTGAATGTATGTTGTAGTTCTGCATTTGCAAGGTTTGTTTGATTTCAGGTGAAGGTCTTTGAGGCTTCACACCAGGAGGGTGTGACAGAACGTTGCGGGTTCTGAGAGTCGTGCACAGAGGTTGCACTTTTTAACTCTGCGGAGTCAGACAAAGACGTGCTGCAGCACAGAATTTGAAATCAACAACTCAGAAGAAGACCTCAAGGTTGTTGAATACCTTGGAGGAAAGGCTGTGTATGAGAGACACAGTTGCAGACAGAATCTCTGAGGAGTTCTGTGAAGCTCTGCCAAGTGGGCATTGAGCATATGCACAGTGGTGCATTGAGAAAAAATCTATTGTGAGTTCAGGAAGAAACAAAATCACTGAGGATTCTCGGAGCTTTGTCAGGAGGGAATTGAGCGGGTGCATAGGTGCACAGGAGGACAAAACTATTGAAAATTCTGGGAGAAGACACTATGCCAGGTGGGCATTGAGTAAGTGTGCAGGTAGGCACAAGAAGAAGAGAACTCTTTGAGTTCTATGATTTGAAGAAGAATCCATTTGAGGATATTCACAGGGTTGTTGAATACCTTGATAGACTCAGCAAGAGATTGCTTGAGTAGAGGATAGCCAGGAAGGCATCCATAATTCTCCATCTGCAGGAGAAAGGAAGAAAGACAAAATCCCTTCGGGGTCTGAGTGTTGAGGAGCTCAAGAGAGGTAGCACTTTGCGTGCATGAAGACTCTATAGAGGCATAGGAGTCAAAGAATCCTTTGGGGATTCAGAAGTGAAATCTCAGGAGGAACAGCGTTATTGAGAACGCAGGCGAGGACTCGAGACCGTAGAGCTCGCAGAGGAATTAGACAAATGTCGAGGCCTTTGGAAACTTGAAAATCATTCCAAGCAAGAGAAGGAAAGCACCAAGAGCTTGGGAGGAGCAGGAGGAGTGGACAAGAAGAACAGATCTAGACTGTTGGATCTTGATCCATAGACCCGACAACCGTCAGATCTACAAAGAGTTGTGAGGGAGTTAACCTTGTGAATAGGAAGAGAAATCCCGAAAGAAGGGTTGGCTCATCGGGGTTTCGCATATCAGGAAATTCAGAGTCTCGATGACATGAGATTGGGAATTTCCATGGGAAATTACCCATAACTGATATGGGTCATCCATCTGTTGGGGACACATGGCGGAGATCTAGACTATCGGGGGAAGTCACGATAGAAAAATCAAATAGGTGCATCGGGGTTCGGCGTTTTGCGAATCTTGAGGGAAAGACTTTCGGAGCATCGAAAGTCGTGAAAACGTGAGAGGTGATCAGGACCGTCAATCGGAGAAGGATGTGTGGCAACGATCAGAGCCATCGGGGAAGGTCCCAAAAGGGATGTCATTTATCGACAAATCAGGAATCGGGATATCGCGGATCCGATGGACAAGAAGTTAGGACATTTCAGAATCGCGAGGTCTGAAACCCTAACAAAGTGAAAATCTCCATTGTGGGGGCCAGCTGTCAGCATATCGAAGAAGGAGAGAAGTGCCATTATGGGCCAGTTGTCAGCACAGTGAAGAATCGGGATTCGAGGGATCACAAATCCCGAGGACATGTGCATTTCGTCATTGGAAAGTCTGAAACCCTGATATGAGGTATGACTATGGTCATATAGGGGAAGGTCACATGGACCACGAGCTTAGCCCAGATGGTTAACAGAAGTTGGGGCACATCAGGATTTCGAAGTCCATAATCCCAAAAGAAGATAAGGATGTGGTCTTATGAAAGGTGGTCACATAAACCAGAGCATAGCAAGGAGGGTCTAAGGCAAGAAAGTCCATATCGGGAAATTGGCTCATCGGAGATTGAGAATTTGAGAGGACATGAACTCTTGACATCGGGGATCACGAAACCCCGAAACCCAAAATTTAATCAGGGAAAAAGTCACAGGTGCATTCAGAGGCCATGACAGAGCTAGAAGGACCTGTGGATCGGGTTTTGACAGAGATTCCATTGGGGATCCAAGAAGCTAATTCAGCTCAAAGGGGGAAATTTGAATGATCCTATGAGCAGGAGAGCGCGACGAGGTGGTGGTCATGAATTCTCACTGCATCAGTTGGTATCAGAGCTAGAACTCTATTTTTATATTTCAAGCAGAGGGAGAAGATAGAGTGCTGGAGACTCTGTGGTGATTGGTTGAAGGTAGGCAACAATCAAGAAGACAGTTAGGGAGACTGTAGGAGGATGAAACTGGTAACACTCTTAGTGCAGAGTGACAGCAACAAGTTTGCTAGGAAAGCAGACAGAGGCAGCACCATGGTTACTGAAGGCCATAGGCATGCTGGGAGGAAGAGAAAAGAAGAAAAGCTTGCAGAGATGGATAAAGAGCTCGCTGAAATAAAAGCAGACATGGAAAATCTTGAATTGTTGATGCGGTAGGATAAGAAGCCGATATGGGTATATGAATGGCCCATGAAGAAGCCAAAGATGAAATGGCCAGTCAAGGAATTGACGGTCAGAAGACAGCGTAGGTTGTTAAGAGGATGGTTGAGGTATGCTGAAAACCTTAAGACCACAGAAGAGAAAATGGTTCAAGTATGTGAACCAAAGACTGGGGACATTCTCGGAAAAGACAATGATATCGGATCAGTTGAGGATCTCAAGAACTGCTAGGTGGGCAGAGAATAAATTCCATATTGCTAAGGAGGCAACGAGTTGAGATCGCTACGGGATCTCAGCGATTGTCAGGAGGACAACCGAGGAATTTGACATTGCCAGCTGGGCAATGAAATTAGGTCATTGTGGGATCTCAAAGACTGCCAGGAGGGTAGTGGAAGCATCTCAGATTTTCAGGTGGATAGAGATGAGAATTCAAGACTATCTGAAGGTCTCATGGACTCGGAGAAGGGTTCAATTCAACAAGGAGTGATGATGAAGATGGGATTAGTTGATCTCATAATCTACCAGGAGAGCAACAGGAGCATCCCATATTGCCAGGTGGGCAGGGATGAGCAGATGAGTTTTGATCAGCCCGAGGAGTTGATAGAGCAGATGAGACTATCGGAGGGTCTCATAAATTCAGAGATGGATTTAGAACAACAGATGCAGCTGATAGAAGAGGAAGATATGAGAAATCTTTTGACGATTGGAGGGATCAAAGTATTCCTACCATTTTCCCAAAAGGAGGAAAAAATATGTGTTGTTGATGCAGCAACAATAGAAAAATAGTCGGTTGTGACTGTCTGGGAAGAATTGGAGCAGATTTTGGAAGCTGCCCAAGCAGATGAAGAAGATGAGCATTCTGAGGAATGGCTCAATATTTTCAGCCAGGAGATTGAAAGGACTGCAACATGGGAGTTTGCAGTAGCAGAAGAAGAAGAGGCAGATAACATTTGTTTTGTTGATCTATGGGAACAGATTGAAGCCCTGGAAGAGAGGGTGAAAGTGCAGAGTGTGCACATCCAACAGGTAAAGTTGGAAGCTAATGAACAAGGCATGGGAGATCACAGTGATATGCTCATGTGCCGAAAATTTTTGCAGCTGGGGAAACTGAAAAAATAGAGCCAACCACTGGAGTAGCTGGATGCAATGATCGAAGAGATCATGGATCTGATGATCCGATTAGCAGAGACCACCAGCAAGGAGAAGCTGAGCAGAAGAGAAGCAACAACATCGGAATGGAGAAGATGAACAACTCCAGATATTTATTTGGGATCCAGGAGGATTTCCATAGTTAAGGTGGGAAGCTCATGAGTAGGAGCTCATGAATTTTGTAGCTGAGGAGTATGATGTAGGATAATCTCTCCACGTCAGCTAGCCAGCCAGCCAGCCATGTCAAGCGCGTGCATTCAAGATGAAGAGAGGAGCAACCCTCATCTTTTAATTTGTAATTGAATGTAATTTAATGTTTAAGCTGGTGAGCTGGGAAGCCATGCCTTTGTGCAGGATATAGATAATATAGGCCTTTAATGTTTGTATGGCTGAGATCTAGATCCAGATAGTGGACTAGAAAGCCCATTCCATGTGATTGAATAGGGTAGGTAGATTGGAGGGAAGATCTCTAAGAGCCCCCTTAAGTAAAAGAGATTTTTAGTATCCCATTTTGTAGAAAGTTGAGTGGTAGTTGAAGAGGATCTGTGAGTAGAGAGCAGAAGAGAAGCGCTGAGACCTTGTTACAGGCCATGCTCGAGAACACCATTGTAAAAATAGGCATTTTCCATTTTAATATAAACAGGAGGACATAACTGTTGAACGTTCTAGGAGAAGACACTCTGCCAGGTGGGCATTGAGTAAGTGTGCAAGTAGGCAAAAGAATAAGAGAACTCTTTGAGTTCTGTGATTTGAAGAAGAATCCATTTGAGGGTCTTCACAGGGTTGTTGAATACCCAGATAGACTCAGAAAGAGGTTTCTTGAGCAGAGGATAGCCAGGAAGGCATCCATAATTCTCCATCTGCAGGAGAAAGGAAGAAAGACAAAATCCTTTAGGGGTCTGAGTGTTGAGGAGATCAGGAGAGGTAGCACTTTTCGTCCGTGAATACTCTGCAGAGGCGTAGGAGTCAAAGAATCCTTTGGGGATTCAGAAGTGAAAGATCTGGAGGAACAACGTTATTGAGAACACAGGCGAGGAATAGATATCGTAGAGCTCGCAGAGGAATTAGACAAAGGTCGAGGCCTTTGGAAACTTGAAAATCCTTCCAAGCAAGAGAAGGAAAGTGCTAAGAGCTCAGGAGCAGAAGCATCGGCCATTGGATCAGCCGACAGATTCTGGACCATTGAAAATTTCTACGTCCAGGAGGGAGTAGGAGGAGTGGAAAAGAAGAACGGATCTGGACCGTTGGATCTTGATCCAGAGACCCAAAAACCGTCAGATCTGTAGAGAGTTACGAGGGAGTTAACCTCGTGAATAGGAAGAGAAATCCCAAAAGAAGGGTTGGCTCATCGAGGTTTCACATATTGGGAAATCGGGAGTCTCGATGACATGAGATCAGGAATTTCCATGGGAAATTACCCAGAACTGATCTGGGCCATCCATCTGTTGGGGCACGTGGTGGAGATCCAGACTATCGGGGGAAGTCCTGATAGAAAAGTAAAATAGGTGCATCGGGGTTCGGCGTTTCGCGAATCGTGAGGGAAAGACTTTCGGAGCATCGGAAGTCGCGAAAACGCGAGAGGCGATCAGGACCATCCATCGGAGGACATGTGGCAACGATCAGAGCCATCGGGGAAGGTCCCAAAAGGGAGGTCATTTATCAGCAAATCGGGAATTGGGATATCGCAGATCTCGTGGACAAGAAGTCCGAACATTTCGGAATCGCGAGGTCCAAAACCCTGAAAAAGTGAAAAGATCCATTGTGGGGGCCAACTGCCAGTATATCAGAGAAGGAGAGAAGTACCATTGTGGGCCATCTGCCATCACAATAGAGAATCAGGATTCAAGGGATCGAGAATCCTGAGGACATGCTTATTTCGGCATTGGAAAGTCTGAAACCCCGATACGAGGTATCACTGGGGTCATATAGGGGAAGGTCACGTGGACCACGAGCTTAGCCCGGAGGGTTAACTGAAGTTGGGGCACATCAAGATTTCGAGGTCCATAATCCCGAAAGAAGATAAGGTTGTGGTTTTATGAAAGGTGGTCACATGGACCAGAGCATAGCCAATAGGGGCTAAGGAGAGAAAGGCCATATCAGGAAATTGTCTGATCGGAGATCGAGAATTCGAGAGGACAGGAACTCTTGACATCGGGGATCACGAAACCTCGAAACCCAAAATGTAATCGGGGAAAAAGTCACAGGTGCGTGTAGAGGCCATGACAGAGAGAAGGACCTGTGTATCAGGTTTTGACAGAGATTCCATTGGGGATCCAAGGAGCTAATTCGGCTCAAAGGGGGAAAATTCGAACAATCCTGTGAGCAAGAGAGCACGACGAGGTGGTGGTCATGATTCTCACTGCATCATCAAGGCACCAACCTTTTGTGCTTTTCTTTGATAACTGTGAATACCCTATCCCTCTTGACCTTTCTCCAACTCTGAGTCTTAAAGATGACTCCCGCGCGCATTCCTTGTGGTGAATCCTCCAATTACTTCAAAGAATTGAAGTCATTTGACTCTGCGCACTCCCTGCAGCAGTAGTCCTTCAACAATTTCTTAGGTTCCCAAACTCTGAAACTTTACTCAGCATGTGCACACCTTGTACGGCTCCTATTCTCAACTTTCACTTCTGCAAGAATGAGAACAATTGTTATCCCTCCTGAGCTTTCAGAGATGAACTCTGACTTCTGTCAACAAACTCCTTGCGGAAAAACTTCACTGCACTCCTTGCAGGAATTTTACTCACTCAGACAGAGAACCAATTGAAACTCATTCCTTACTCTTCCTCCCAGATTTCAAACATTTAATAAGAAATCATACACACATGGCATAAACAACAAATGCATGACAGAAGGAGTAAAACATTCATGAGCATAACATTCAACAATGCATACACATAGAATATATGAGAACCATGAGTCTAAATCAAGGCTTTTTTTGTATTAATCCAGAACTTTTGTACATGGAATTCTTCTACACAGCTCTCTACTTCTTCTCTTTTCTTCTTTATATTGACAATCATGTTACAATTATACAATGAGGGTGTCTATATCCTATTTCCCTCTTGCACTCTAAAACTGTCTAATCTAGAATTAAATTCTATCTACCTACATTCATTACACGTAAAGGCTCCTATCTACTATGGATGAGAGCGGATCGCTCAAGGTAATTTTACAATAACACAAGCATGCCTCCACTTAATGACTTCAAAAAAATTTCAAAAAATTTGCTCGGTGCTTTTCTAGCTGTCTCTTACCTCTACGTTGTCTCGCTGTTGGCTATGCTTGCACGCCCTTGCGATGCTCCTGCATCATACTCCCTCACTTGAAAATTTCCATGGGCTCCTTTCCATGAGCTCATGCACGATCTATCCATGCTTCTAGATTTCTACTTCGTTCTCCCAGCTGGGATATTCAACTGGATGGCCCTTCCACTTGACCAAGTATTCAAAGTATTGCTTTCGCCTAGTCCTCTTACCAACTCTTTTGTCCAGTATGCGCTCCATCTGCGGATTTTTTGCAACTGGCATTTGTTTTGTCCACTGAATCCCTAGTTGTTCACTACCTTCTTCTACTTCCTCAACTTTATAAGGGTACAAATCTGAGACATTGAATATCAGAGAAATTTCGATCCCATCGGGTAATTCAATCTCATATGCATTCACCCCAAATTTCTTCAAGACCTTACATGGTTCGATTTTCTTCATCTTCAGTTTATTATATGTTCTACTCAGGAACCTTTCCTTTCTCAAATGTGAAAGTATCAAATAAACAACGTCTAACTGAAGTTGTCTCCTGTGTTGATCTACTCTCCGTTTATATTCTAGGTTCGAACTCTGCAATCGGTCCTTCACCTAGCTGTGAAGCTCCTTCATCGCCTCTACGAAATCTTTTGCACTAACGCTCCTAGTCGCAATCTATTCTGAATCCATCAGATCAGAAATTCCTCTTGGTTGCATGCCATAAACAATTTGAAATGGACTCTATCCTGTGATCCTATTAAGCGAGTCGTTATAAGAAAACTTTGCCTGTGGTAATATGTTGTCCCACTGGCTGTGGTGTTCTCTCACCAAGCTCCTCAGCAAGTCTCCCAGACTTCTGTTCATGACTTCTGTATGTCCATCCATCTGAGGATGATAAGCTGAACTAAACGACAAGTTTGTTCCTAGCTTCTTCCATAAGGTTCTCCAGAAGTGTCCTATGAACTTAGTGTCTCAATCCGAAACTATGCTCTTTGGTAAGCCGTAAAGTCGAATGACTTCTTTGAAAAACAGGTTTGCAATGTGAGTTGCGTCATTGGTTTTCTAACATGGAATGAAATGTGCCATTTTGGAAAATCTATCCACTACCACAAAGATTGATTCAAACCCTCTTTGTGTTCTTGGCAACCCCAATATGAAGTCCATGCTGACTGCATCCCACGACCTCTCAGGTATGGGTAATGGTTGATAAAAACCTACATTCTTCCTCTTTCCTTTTGAATGTTGACAAATTCTACATCTGTCCATGAATCTTTTGACGTCTGATCACATTCCTAGCCAAAAATATGACTCATTCAACTTTGCGAACATCTTGTCATGACCGAAATGTCCGTCCAATCCTCCACTATGTTTCTCCTTCAGCAAATTCTCCCTCATGGAGCATTTTGGAATACAAAGTTGATTACCTTTAAACAGTAATCCTTCCTGGATCATGTATTCTTCCCATTGTCTTCTATCCCTGAGAATTGGATTCTCAGCTGCTTCATATGCCTCTTTAAAATCTGGATCATCTCTGTACATGTCCCTGATATCACCAAAACCCAATGTTTTGACTCTGAACTCTTGCAATAGCAAACATTTCCTACTCAAAGCATCAACAACTTTGTTAGCAGCTCCAAAAATATGTTTAATCAAAAAAGTGAAATTTTGCATATATTCAACCCATTTAACATGTCTTTGATTCAACTTCTCCTATTGAGTCACAAATTGCAATGCATGATTATCATTATACAAGACAAACTCCTTAGGAATTAAGTAATGTCTCCATTTTTTCAATGCCTGAATAATAGCATAGAATTCCTTATCATACGTGGAGTATTTTATCTTGGATTCTTTCAGCTTCTCACTGAAATATGCTATCAGCCTGTCTTCTTGACTCAAGACTACCCCTATTGCATATCCACATGCATCACATTTTACATGAAATGTCTTTTGGAAATCAGGCAACACCAGAATTGCTTGTTCCGTAATTTTCCTTTTCAGCAAATTGAAGCTTTTCTCAGCCTCTTCCATCCAGTGAAAATATTTGTGTCTCTTCTTCACTGTCTCCATCATCGGTGCACTAATTCCACTAAAATTCCTAATGAATTTTTGGTAGAAACTAGCCAATCTGTGAAAACTTCGAACTTCAAAGATATTATTTAGTGATGGCCAATTCTTGATTACCTCCACCTTATCTGGATCCATCCTCAAATTATCTGCAGAAATAACCAACCCCAAATAAATGAGCTATGTCTTCATTAATGAGGATTTCTTCATGTTTATCAACAACTTCTCTTTCTATAACCTCTTCATCACTGTAGCCAAATGTTTCAGATGCTCTGCCTTTGTTTTACTGAAAATCAGTATGTCATCAAGATACACAATGACAAATTTTCCGATGAAATCCTTCAGGACTTCATTCATCAATCTCATGAAAGTACTCGGCATGTTTGTTAAACCAAATGACATGACAAGCCACTTGTATAACCCTTCATTGGTTTTGAATGTTATCTTCCATTAGTCACCTTCCCTGATGCAGATTTGGTGATAACCACTTTTCAAATCAATCTTTGAAAAAAATTTGGCCCCACTCAAGAAATCCATTAGATCATCCATCCTTGGTAATGGAAATCTATACCTGATGGTTATTTTGTTGATTTCCCTCAAGTCAGTACACATCCTCCATCCTCCATCTTTCTTCGGACTGAGTACTATTGAAACAACACATGGACTCAAGCTTTCTCTGACCAAACCTTTGTCCAACAAATCCTGGATTTGTCTTTTGACCTCTTCATTCTGATCTGGCATTAATCTGTATGCTTCTTTGTTTGGAAAACTAGCTCTAGGTATGAGATCAATTTGATGACTTATACTTCTAATTTGTGGCAACGAATGAGGTAGTTCGTCCACTACTATTTCAGCGAACTCTTCCAGCAGTTCTTGAACCTCTTCTGGTAAATCATCTACCCTTGTGTTGGTTAAAAAAATCTTTGGTATCCTGACCACAATGAAATGTGGTTCCTCCTTCTTCTTAACCTCTATAAGAAGTTCCTTCCCACTCATGAGAAGTACAGTGTTTCTCACCTCCGATTTTATTTCTTTATCTTTGATTGGCAACAACATGTGTGTTCTCCCATTTTTTTCTAGGGTGTATGTGTTCATTCTCCCGTCACTAATCACATTCTTGTCATATTGCCATGGTCTACCCAGCAATAGATGACAAACATCCATAGGAATAACATCACAGATTATTTCATCTTTATACCCTCCTATTTTAAACTCAACTAAACATTGCTTAGTGACATTTACCTGATGTCGTTTTTGAAACTATGAAACTCTGTATGGGCTTGAATGATCAATCGTCTCCAGCTCCAGTTTTTCTACCATCTCTATTGAAACGAGATTATCTATTCTACCACTATCTACAATAACTTTACATTTTCAGTCTTTGGTTTTGCACGCAGTCCAAAAAAGTCTATTTCTTTGGACTGAACTCTACACCTCCTTCTATGGTGTCAAAAGATCTTTTCACATCATCAACGATCTTCCGCCTTCAGCATCCTCTGCCTCAAAATTTCACCTTTGTGCTTTGGAAATGTGAGTCTCTCCTTCCTCTTTCTTCTTGTCTGGACATTCATAAGACTTGTGCCCGACCTTTCCGCACGTGAAGCATTTTATCACTCCACCTCTTCCTCTTCCTCTACCTCTAGTATGAGGAAAAATTTTGTTATTGGCATACTCTCCTCTTTGATCAGCATACTGCCTTCTCTGTCCATCATATTTCCCTTTATGTGAGCTTCCACCTCTCTCAATCTGAGGTTTCTTCCATTCTTCCTTAGGCTTCTGATTTCTATCTTGGACGACTGATTTGCCCCTGGCTTGACTTCTGCCTCAACCTCTTTGACCTTTTTTCAGCTCAACTTCTCTTCCACCTTTAGAGCCATTCGATAAGAATCTTCCACCATTCAGATGGTCATCATGCTCATCTCATCCTGAATTTTGTATCTCAGGCCATTCATATACGTAGCAACCTTTTCATCATTACTTTCAAAATGACTTGCTCTAATGTTTAGCCTGTAAAAATCTCCAGTGTACTCCTTCACTGTCATCAGCTTCTGTCTCAAATTATGCATTCTTCGAAACAGAGAAATTTGATAATCCCTGGGAATGAATTTTGCTTTCATCTTTGCAATCATCCTATCCCAACTCTTGATTTTCTGCTTACCTTGGTAGCGTCTGCCAACTTGCAGTTCATCCCACCACAATGTTGCATGTCCTTTAAGTCTCGTGACAACATGTTTGACCTTCTTGTCTTCTTCGACATCTTCATAGTCAAAATATGTGTCCAGATCTCTAATCCAGTCTAGAAGATCTTCAACATCCAAGTTTCCCTCATAAACTGGAATGTCCATTTTGGCTCTTGCACTCATTCTTGCAACAGCTCTAATCAAGCGATAATTTTTTGTATCTTCTACTGCAATTTATTCTTCTTCATTTCCAGCGTCATCTTCTCTTTTGGACTCAATGACATCTCCAATATCAGTTGTGCACCTTTATTTTATTTCCACATCCAAGAGTCTGGCGCGAATGTCATGCAGATCTTTTTCCACTTATGGATTCTGCACCTGCCTGCCCCTTCCTTCTGGCATTTCCCTTTCCTCTGGTGGATCAGGTGTTTTCTTGTCTCTTCTCCTCGGTGGCATGGATGAAATTCCTTCTCACTTTTCCTGCCTAAAATATACAAACAAGAACGAGGCTTTGATACAGGATGGTGCAGACCCACTCGACCCTCAGGTCAAGGATCTACTTACAGGATCGTTCTTCATTTCCCTTTTAGCCGGATCGACTCTTTCAATTCATTGCTTGAATCTTCTTTCTTTTGATCCACATGTCCTTTCAGAAGCTTCTGTGGCACAAACGACACTAGGTGCAAGCTCCCCCTTCTCTGCGCGACCACCGGCTATGACCAAGGCCTAAACTGAAAGGCGCTTGTCACAACTCGCCACTCGCAAGTTCATGAGTCGAGACTCTAGACTCTTCCTTATCAAAATCATGATACCCGAAATGTTGATATGGGTATAGCTCCCTGCTGTCAGTGCCCTCCACGCGTGACCACCGGCTAGGCTTCCCACTAGCTCTTATCGCCTTTCACCACTTCGCAAGTCAAAAGGTTGGACTTCCATCCCCTTATCTTACGAACCCCCTAGACATGAAAAGTCAATGGGGTGTTGACTCTCTTCAACGAACAATGCGTGTCCACCTATCTATTCCACGGGCCCACCTTGCAATTCTTCCACGTGTTCCTTATGCTCCACTTTTCACTTCACCACTTCACTCCCCAAAGTGTTGTCTCCTTTGTATCACAACACCCGAAGTGTCGAGATCCCAAACTCCTCAATACTCCTTATCGTAGCTCACGACCTCGCAACTTCTCCTTCAAATCTCTCAACTCTTCAACTGCTGAGACCCGAACCTCTGATGTGCCTAAGCACTGAACTATCGAATTTTGACACATCATCCACGCGGTCCCACAACAAAACTTTTTTCCCTTTCGGGACTTCGCCTTTTGCAACCTAGAGTACCCAACCTTTGGGCTCTCACCTCGCGAACCTCCGAGTTCGTGAGATCTCTATATCACTGCCACCTATCCTCCCTGAATGGACGGCTCTGATCCACTCACCACTTCGCTACTCACATTTCACGACTTCGCAAACCTTGATGCAAAACCTTCGACCCTTCAACTCACGAAACCTAGAAATGAGATTTTGTGAGTGATCCAATGGCCCTGGCTGACTTGGATCCTACGACCCTGATTTCTTCTGAGCTTATGCTTGAGGAAATCTCACCGTAACGTTCCTGCTTCTCTGCAAGCTCTGACGGCTCGTCTGACTTTGCGAATTATTCTCAAAGAATTCTGACCGTTCATTTCTTCCTGGACAATTCCTGCGAATTTAACCAAGTATTTCTCCGCGGAACTTACCTGCCTACAACGCAAACTACGAATACCCTATCCCTCCTGATATTTCTCCAACTCCGAGTCTTAAAGAAGACTCTCGCACGCACTCCTTGCGGTGAATCCTTCAATTACTTCAAAGAATTGAAGTCCTTCGAGTCTGCGCACTCCATGCAGCAGTAGTCCTTCAACAATTTCTCAGGTTCGCAAACTCTGAGACTTTACTCGGCCTGTGCACACCTTGCACAGCTCCTGTGCTTAACTTGCACATCTATGAGAATGAGAGCAATTGTTATCCCTCCTGAGCTTTCAGAGATGAACTCTGACTTCTGTCAATGCACTCCTTGCAGACAAACTTCACTGGACTTCTGGCAAGAATTTTACTCACTCAGGCAGAGAAACAATTGAAAATCATTCCATACTCTTCCTCCCATATTTCAAACATTTAACAAGAAATCATACACACATGGCATAAACAACAAATGCATGACAGAAGGAGTAAAACATTCATGAGCATAACATTCAACAGTGCATACACAGAGAATATATGAGAACCATGAGTCTGAATCAAGGCGTTTTTTGTATTAATCCAGAACTCCTATACATGGAATTCTTCTACACAGCTCTCTACTTCTTCTCTTCTCTTCTCTATCTTGACAATCATTTTACAATTATACAATGAGGGTTTCTATATCTCGTTTCCCTCTTTCGCTCTAAAACTGTCTAATCTAGAATTAAATTCTATCTACCTACATTCATTACACATAAAGGCTCTTATCTACTATGGACGAGAGTGGATCGCTCAAGGTCCTTTTACAATAATACAAGCATGCCTCCACTTAATGACTTCATTAATATTTCAAAACATTTTCAAAAAATTTGCTCGGTTCTTTTCCAGCTGTCTCTTATCTCCGTGCTATCTCGCTGCTGGCTATGCTTGCACGCCCTTGTGATGCTCCTGCATCAGTACACTTATATGAATCCTAACATTGGATCCGAGGTCACCTTGGCTCTGATGCCTATGTCTTCATTCAATATGTGTCACGTCCCTCAACCAACTCTCACTACGGGAGTTTGGAACCTCCCCTCCTACGGATCCAATCCTATCCATACTCTTCCCAGAGCTAAAACTTAGATGGGTGCCTATTCTACTTATTACACCCCATCCATGTATCCTTTGTCCTCCATGTTGGTTCCTTCAAATACTTTTCCCATGAAAGGTCCTCATGTATCCCAGGGTATTTCATATGGGGAAAATGAGTTTTACAGTTCTCGCTAAACTCTTTATGGAACCCCTTCACAAGGGGGAAACATATATCCTCACTTGAATAATCCTTATCATACTTCCATCTCTTCGCAAACTTAAGTGATGTTTCTCGTACATGCCTCTTCAGACCAATTCGGTGGAGAATACTACCTTTCTGGTTAAGGACAGGAGGTAAACCAAGACACTTCCTAGCCTGCAATGTTCCAAATCCAATCTTTCTGTGGACCTTGGCATCAAATGCCACAACTTACTGCTAGTCCAGTCATTGTCATTCATACTTGAGCTCCATCACCAACCTCTGCCAGTCATGTTGGAGATGGGTTGACAACTTCTACAAGTCTTGTTGACAACCTGCACCCACCCACTACCAATAATTCTGGGGGAACCACACTAATCACCACAAGTCATATCAATGCCACATATCCAACCTCTGTGTACCATGTAGGAGATGACTCTCTCACCTCTACCAGTCACGTTGATAATATGTCACCAGCCGTTGTGAACGACACTAGGGCATTCAAAAACCCAGACACCTCATATGTAAGCCTAAATTCCTTTGCAGGACTTGTAAAGGAAGTCACCTTACTTGTTTATGTCTAGCCATGGCCAAGATACCAGAAGTGTGGGGCTCACCTAAGGGCCCTTCAGATTCTGATGCATTTGTGGGCTCCCCACACCGGGTTCCTCCATTGATTGATACGGAAGTAATGTTGTTGCAATCTTCTCTTGATCACAACCCCATTTTTGAGTGTGATGTATCCCCTGTCCCTATTATATTGCATCCTCTTCAACCTAGAATTTAAGAAGTGCTCATACCAGTGCAATCTCCAGTCAATCCTACTCTCTTTGTGAAGGGTGTTACATCCTTCAACCATGTCATTAGCATCCCTAATCTTCCAACTTCTGAACGAGAGAGAGCTCTACTTTCCCCGAGTCCTCTTCCTCCAGGTTTTGAGGACATCACCTTCGATTGGAACGGTCTTGTGGGGTATCCAATGCCCCCACCTATATCCTTTCCAAGGACATTATCTGATATATCTTTGAGACTATATCCTATGCTAGTACTTTATCCTGCTCGACTTGGAGAGCTTTGGGTTTTCCTAATCTTATGTCAGCTATTCATAATATATTGATGTTTCACAGAAGTTCTGCATGGGAGCCTTGCCCCGCCCCCGTGACTTGGTCCCTAGACAATCCGAAACAAGTCTGAGTTAAGATCTTTTTCGACTCGTTAAAAAGAGAAAATGTTTTTGAGTGATTAGTCCCTTTCACACTCATTAAAATTGGACTTCAAAGGTCATTAGTCTTAGTTAAGCTCTTTTCTGACTCGTTTTCAAAAAGCAAAAAGATTGCCAAGTGAACTTGTCTCTTTCAAAATTGTAAATTGGATTTGAAAAGACGTCTATTTGGCACAAGCTTATCCCTTTTCCACACCAAGTAGACTAAAAGAAACTAAAAAGGACATTTGTTGGCGTTAAGTTGTGATTTCATATCATGACCTTGCTTGCTTTATTGAGCCTATAGTCGGTTCTCTCTTTGTGTTACAAATCATTTTCCTTAGCAGTTTTGCATCCTCAACCAAGCATAGCCTTGTTTATATCCTTTGCAATTTGACACCTTATACCTAGGAGGGAACATTCCCCGAGTGTCCTTCTCCTGCATTCATTTCCCTTAATTGAGCATAAGTACGTTCCACTATTGGAACTAGTTTTGCTTGCTTGCGACACTCATTACCTCCTCTGTATCATACCATTCATTTGTCTATGAAAAAACAAAAAAACGACGGGTTGGAAGGGAGTATTATCTTATGATTGGCAGCATTTGTGTCACCTTTGAACAAAGCACAAAGTTATTGAGTCAATTCATCATCATAATTTTGAGGATAAGCATGGCCTTAGGAAGCTGAGCTTGTTACAGAGTCTTCTCTACCAATTGGTTACTCTTCTAGTCCCTATAGAGAATTTCATTAATGCCTCCTGCATATTATGGTTTCATCATTTGGTCTATGTTGTCAGAGTCCTCCATATGTCTCATGATCTTTTTCAAATGAAGTCTTTCAACCTATGTTGGCCACTCCTCACAACTCTTGACTTTTCATGTCGACCATACCCTTATTTTGTCTCAAAATCAAATGATATTGTAAGTCCTATCATGCACCCTAGCCCTACTTCCATCATTGGTAGGTAACCTTGAACCCAACAGTCGACACTTCATCATTGGTCATTGAGTGGGTGGTTTCCCTTGTGTTCGACGATAAGACATTTATTAACACATTGAGATGTTGAGAAATACTGAGAGGGGGGTGAATCAGTATTTTGAGCTATCAATTATTTGTTTTAACTTTTCTTTCACTGACAAATCTTAGTCTACTTCATAGAGATCAGTTGTTATATATTCTTATGAAAAACTGTAGTACAT
>JZKD02S0106478.1:0-11145 GCA_000966675.3 Picea glauca | reverse complement strand
AAGTTCACAATCCTCATGAATATGTAGATATTGATACATATGCCAAGTTCCATGTGGTGTTTTGGTTTACTTGTAGATCATATTTTAAATATAATTTTCGTTTACTTGTAGTTTTGTTATAAAGAAGTATAACTATTTTAGAGAACCCCCATATACAAAGTCTTTATCCATATCCTCATTGTGGAAAGTAAATTAGAAAAGATCCCTCACTTCATTCATTTCCATAATACTAACCTTATTGCTATCCCTAGTCCAAATACTAGTTCCTATTAAACAATGCAGGAAGCTAATCCCAATAATCTAGACCCCTCTCATCCCACATGTTAGTGCAAGTATTATAAGGCTCCAAAGGACACTACTACAAAATGATTATTCTTATAATAATAATTCACATCCGAATCCTTGTACATAGATGAGAAATGCCTTGATGATCCTAGGGTACACCAATATTTGGACACTTCTCCCCAACAAAAAGTAGTCCCTATTACAAACTCTATTGAAAAATATCCCTCATTACTCATAATGACTTAGTTCCTTCCTTGTCTTATTCCTCTCCTAGTGTTCCATGCTCTCTTACATACTCTTCCTCTTTTCCTAGTCCTGTCTTCCTAGTCTTTCACTTCTTTGTTCAGTTTTCAAAGGTTTCCCCCTTAATGGTCACATTCCATAGCTTGCAACTATGGAGCCCCTCCCAATGGTGACATCATATCTTCCTTTGATTTGTCTATCTAAAATTTGGACTCTAAATCTTCATAGAAAATTTGAAGACAATCCAATGTATTAAGAAGAACACCTCCTCTTCTATTGAGGCAAGGAAATGATCATTACAAAAGTGCACATTGACTCATTGGCCCCCCTTTCTATCAAGTAAAGGGATTGATTTAATAACGTCACGTGCCATTCTACTATGCAGGAAATAACCAAGTTCTTATGTTAACATCACATAATGTGAAGGTGCCTAGGGGTTTCCATGTCTAATTGACCAAAAGAGGAAAATTTATTTATATCTAGCATGGTTAATTGACAAGAAAACTATAACCTTGACAAAAAAAGTTTCATCAACCTTAAGTAAAAGAAGGCTTTGGTAAATGTATCCCATGAATTGAGACAATGCAATCTAGATTGAATTTGTGTGCCCAAAGGTTCTGCCATTATGTATCATGTGAAATTTTCTTTGATTTCAAATGAAATTTCAAGTTTCATTAGATTTAATATTGACACATTTCAATTATTTCAAGTCAAAGCTTCAGTTACATGGTTTTCAATTGCAATGAATGGAAAGGTTATACTTGCCTTTTCTAATGTGCATTGAAGAGACACTTCATTCCAAAATAATTTTCTAACCCCATGAATTACCTTGGTTCAATTAAATTACTCTGTTGCAACTCGCTATAACTCTGTTGCAACTCACTATAACTATGTTGTAACTTTGCTGCAACACTATGTTGTAACTGTACTTTCTCCTTTGAATTTTTTGCTATTACTCCAGTTGTTGTTACTCACTATTACTCTGCTGCAACTCACTATAACTCTACTGCAACACTTTCTGTAACTCTGTTGCAACTCACTATAACTATGATGTAACTCTACTGCAACACTATACTGTAACTGTACTTTCTCCTTCGAATTTTGTGTTGTTACTCCACTTGTTGTTATTCACTATTAATCTGCTGCAACTCGCTATAACTCTGCTACAACACTTTCTGTAACTCTGTTGCAACTCACTATAACTATGGTGTAACTCTGTTGCAACACTATGCTGTAACTGTACTTCGTCCTTTGAATTTTGTGTTGTTACTCCACTTGCTGTCACTCACTATTACTCTACTGCAACTCACTATTACTCTATTGCAACACTTTCTGTAACTCTGCTGCAACTCACTATAACTATGATGTAACTCTGCTACAACACTATGCTGTAACTGTACTTTATCCTTCGAATTTTGTGTTGTTACTCCAAGGAGGCTACAAGAAACAAGTTAGAGAAATGGTCTTAAGATATCATCCATAAATCTTATAAGTGTTGTCATAGTATTGTGTAATATAAATTGCATAATGACTCACTCATGCAATCCATGTGTTTTTTTTAAAGTAATATTCCAAATTATTCTCTGTGTATATTGTCATATTGGTATACTTACTTCTAATCCAACTTCATGATAACACATGCTTACAATATTTGGTTGATTAGCGCCTTGATTATTTGTAGGGGATATATATATTACAATATATTACAATATTACAATATTACAATGTAATAGTAATTCCATATTACAATAGTACAATGTAATAGTAATGCCATATTACAATGTAATATGGCATTACCATATTACATTGTAATATGGCATACAATATGGTATACCATATTTGATGTAATTTTTTTTTTTTAAACCTAAAGTCATCGTGGCAATATCGATGAAAGTTCATCGAAATTTGCCACGAATATTCGTTGCATATGCAACATGTGCATCATAAGATATTGGCTTGGCATAACTTTTCATCCCAATTGCGATGAAGTTTCATCGTAATTACTACATTTCTTCGTTGTTATTTTGACGATAGTTCGTCGTAATTGCGATGTTGCAGAGGGTTAACCGATATTGAAAGTGGTGACACATGGAGAGATATTTTTGTCCATGTTTCCATGCACACTTGGATCGTGGATATAGTGACGAAATTATTCCGACGAAAAAAAATCTCGGCTTTCGTAGAAATTGCGACGGATAAGTGTGACAATATCAATGAAAAACCGTCGCGAATTTGCTCATATGTACTAGTGTAACCAATCGACTCCAATGATTAGGTCATATGCCCCGAGAGCAGTGATGTATACATTCAACTTGGTAGTACACATTCCCAGGTCTACTATACAATTATTGACACAAGGTCCTACCGCTTTCTTTTCCCCCGAAGCCATCTCAACTTGTTTAAAGTCATCGTGCTCATAGGATACCAACCCACTCTTTTCTAATGCAGATGGTGAAATGAAACTATCTGTAGCACCAGAATCAAATAAAATATTAACATTGATATGATTTAGCGTACCTGACGACTCCACCACCGTGGATTGATGTTCAGCCTGGCGATTATTAACCACTACGTAAATCTGGTGGCTGCTACTTGCTCTTCCCATCAGGGCTTTTCCTTCTCTATGCACAAATATTGATTGTAACTTTGGGAAGTCACACTAGTAATGGGGTCCTCCGCACCCGCAACACGTAACACGGGATTGAACCTGCGCACTGTTATGGGACTGCCTCTGAAATGAGTTCCTTCCCATGGAACCCCTTCCCCTACTAGTTTCTCCCTGAGATGGTCGTGGGCCTGCCTATGCCGTCGCTGATAAACGGGATGCTACACTTGCTTCCATTGAAATCCATGTGGCTATTGTCCTTGGTGCGACTCTATTATCATATGGAGGTGGCCTTGAGCCCCCTCCCCTGGGAAATGTCCTAGGGGCCTTCCCCACGAGTCTAGGACGATGCAGAAAGGTAGGTCTCATACTTTCGGTTAAGTTCATGTGTTCCTCTGCATAACGCACATTTTCTACAGCTTCCGCTACTGAAGACGGTTTCCACATCCTCACCATAGCCCTTATCTTAGGGTTTAACCCATAGACGAAGCATTCTGCCTATCGTTTGTCATTATCCATGTATGAAACATATTTGACCAATTCCATAAACCTGATCTCATATTCTTCTACAGTTTTGTTTCCCTGTACTAAGGCATCAAACGCTCCTACTTGTTGTTCCTCATAGTAAGCTGGCAGATATTTCCTTCAAAACCTCTCCTCGAAAACCTTCCAAGATACAGTGTCTAGGGTAAGATGCAGTTGCCTTTCCAGGTTACCCCACGAGTTCAAGGCACTGTCTCTCAACTGGAAAATCTCCATCTTCACCTTTGAAGTAGACGCATAGTCTCTTAAGGAAAAACACCTTTTCATGCCTTCCAACCATGCCTTGGCACGTTCACTAGCACGACCCCCGACAAACTCCAGAAGTTTGATCTTCTGGAGTTCTCTAGTGATGTCTTCGGGTGGAGGTCCTCCCTTTGAATCCATTGATTCTTCTGGATTACCCATTCCATATGGTGGGGGTTCCACTTCGATCCTTGTTGGTTGATGCCCCTTTAAAGTCTCATTTATGGCCTCCAAAGAGCGTAGTATGAGAGCTAGTTTAGGCGATGGTGGTGGCGATGCTCGTGGTCCCTGCAACGATGCCCCTCTATCTCAATTTCCTCAAGTCCTAACCATCCTATATGATTTAACCTGCATCAACCAAAGTTGTCAGGGTGAGTTCAAGGACATTTCACATTTGCGCAACTTAAACTAGAAAACAGGGTTAGGCGTAAGATTTTTTTTACTTGTCTGTAAACAAACGTTACTCTCTTTAGGGGAAATGGATAGGTTAGGGTTGAGAATCTAAGCTTGGTTTCATTGCCTAAGAAAAGTACTGACTCCCTCACTTGGTAGCTATGCTAGCTTGCACCATACTCACCAGTTTCTCTAACTTACCTGCCTAGTGCGCATGAAGCCCCCTCCCACTTATCATGGTCTAAGTCCTTATACTTTGTGTTTAAAACTAATTAAGGTGATTTCCAACCTAATGTTGATGAAATGAGCCTAAGGCTATCCTTCGATGCTTGACTCGTGGGATTTCCTTGGCGCCTTATACATATGCATTGAATTGTGTGACTCGGTGGCTGCAGGTGCGAGTCTTGAGGATTGTAGAGTGGCTTTCGGGCATTGGAGCTTAGCGCTTATGCACTGTGGTTATGTATTGTTTTTAGACTTGTGGTCGTATGATGTAGTGAGCCTAAGGATATGCATTGAAGCTTGGTGCTTGTGCGCTGGGATTTGGTTCTTAGCTCGTGGACTTGGAGATTGGGCCTCGGGCGCAATACTTTGAATTTTTCTTATTAAGTTAATCACCTTAGTTTTAAACCTTAAACATAGTTTTTAAATCTTAATCACCTTAGTTTAACTATTTAATTTAAAACATATTTAATAACTTAAACCTTTAATTTTTTTAAAAATATATCTTTTAAATTATTATTAAAATAAAATCATATAATTTAACTTAAACCTTTAACTTTAAATCTTTTATTTAATATATATATAGTAATTTAAATATATATTTACCTAATTTAAATACTTACAATAATTAAAGCAATGGTAACTAATAAAGTATGTTAATTAAATTAATCAAGGCTTAAACTAATGGTATGTTAATGGTATCAAATTAATTTTAATTAATTATGATATTATTTTTTTTTTACTAACAAAATAATAATAAAAATAAATAAAACAAATTACAAATTATTACAGAAAAATATTTTTTGAAAGAATTAAAAAATTTAAATTTGAAATGGGCATCGTGGGTCCTTGCATGAGGTCCACGTTCCCTAAACCCTAAATGCACTCTTCCCCAAGTCTTTATCTCCTAACCCTAATCAACCTGTCACCTATCTCATTATGCGAACGCACCCTGGGCCTCTCCTACTTTGCAACTGCGGTTGAGTTATCGTAATGGTCGTAGGCTCCTCCCTCGGCGGCTCAATGCCCGACTCTGAGCGTTGGCTTGTATATTGTTTTGGTAAATGCCTTTAACGCACTGTGCACCTGTTGTGCTCCTCATGGGCTTTGCGTTCGACGCTAGGCTTTAGTGACTTATGTGTGGACTGGTGTTTGGCACTGGTGCTTGGGTTCTAGATTGTTTCTTGTTGTAGGTGCTTGGTTTTTTTGTTTTTTTTACAGCGCGTGGGCTGCCCTGGTGTTTGGCGTTGGTGTTGGCGTTTGGTATTGGGCTGTGTGTGTTTGACGCTAGCACTGGCATTGGGTGTCTTTTTGTTTTTGTGCTAGTGTGCAGTTCACCCCACCTTGCCCCCATGAGCTCCTCCTCTGTGTGGCTTTGCGTGTGGTTTGAGCGTTGTCCTGCACTGACGCATTGTAAACGGGTTTATCTCCTTGTGTGCTCCCTCCTCGTGGCCTATGCTTGGTGCTTATGCTTAAACTCAGCTCTTGGTTCCTCTGGTGCTTTAGATCTATGTTTGTTTATATTCTTGAAGATGTAATCAGTTTATGATATACAGTGTTTTCGGTTCAATCCAAATCGTCAATATATGGGAGGTTGTTCTATAGCTTGAAGAGTGATAGACATGATATCTTCAGTATGTGAGGTTATTCTGTAGCTTGGAACGGGAAGGAAAATTATCTCTATGCTCTGTAGCCACTAGAATTCAACGATCTGCCATTTACAATTTAATCTTTCTTTTCTGTACAGCGTGGGGTTCCTGCCTTTGGTCGTGGCACTCTTTCTTTCCTTGGCATTTACTGTGGCTTTGAAGGTGTATAACTGTTCGTTGTTATTGGTGTATGACTGTGGTAATTGCTTAGCCTATCCTTGATGATGTTCATCCAGATCTTGATTGTATGTTTAGTTCTTGATATTTCTTTCCCTTTAACACCCTTTGTTTTTTTTTCTCGCATCTCTGTTTATATTTCAGTAGCAGACACAGGCCAAATCAAAATACCCTAATACGGCTTAGTTCTCAGTCTCGCAATGTGTTGTAATCTGTTTTCCTTTTTTATTTTTTTGTGCTCGATGGTTTAATGTCTAATAACGAAGTAGTTGTGTTTCTAGCTACTTTCAGACGGTTTTCGTAGGTTGGTTTTCGAGATTTATAGGGTTCAAAAACTGGTTTCTGATGAGAAATCCGCCCATGAATTCGAACCTTAAATTGAACTTGTGCACGGTTACATCTAGTTTCTTTTTCAAAAATATAAATTTCTTATTATTCTCTTGGTGAAGATTGCCCTATCAGGTTTCTTCTCTACTTGACTGTAACGAACCTAGGTATGAGTGTTGTCATTGCTTTGGCTAGGGAATTCCTTGCACACTAATTTAATCCATGGTGGGTGCATATGGTGTACTTTCTATTTCGTTGACTCATGATTGAATTTTACTAGCATATCTTCAAACGTACAGAGAGAAGTTCTGTTCAACCCCCCCCTTTTTTTTATTATATAAATATATATACGGTGAGCGTAGCAGTGCTCCTCCTCGAGGTTACTTGGTGCTTGAGCATGACTTATCTGTTGGTTTCTTGCGTGTTGTAGTGCATGATAAAGACTCGTGGCTCCATGTGGGTGCTTTCCTTCTTACTTTACACTTGGATCACATGTGGCTTGGAATATGATTGGAAACATTGTGGTTGAATGGTTTACTTGGAGGTTGAGCTCAATGGCTAATGCCCAAGTTGTTTTTATTGTTGTTTCTAGGCTTTGATTCTAGTGTATATGGTGTAATTAGATTTTGGTCCACAAACGATGGTGTTGGTTCAAATCCCATTGTTGACACTACTTCTAGCCTTGATCTCGAACCTAATGGGATTAGAAGAGAGGTTGGTCGTATGTTATTTTGGAGTTTGAACGGGAAGGGTAGCTGGTCCAATATTTATTTAATTATTTTTCTTATAGGGTGTCTATCTTTCTCACAAATCATTTTATCTCGAATATGAACTACAACAAGAATTCTATTGTGGATAAGTTTCGAGAAAAGCTACATTCAATAATTTATTTATTATTATTATTTTTATTTTCTGTTATTACTTTTTTTATATATCCCTTTCTTTTTTTTACTTTATTAATTGTTGGTTTATTTGTAACAAGTGTTAAAATCCATTTAACACTTTCACTTTGTAAAATATTATACCATGTTACTTTCATTGAGAATAATGTTTATATTTAGATCTGTGTAAATTAAAATAAAAAATGTTTTTTTTTTTTTGGTTTGCAGGCTAGGTTGAGTCGGAGTTGGAGCTTGGCCCAGCTTCTTACATGCGGGTAGGGGGGTAGGCCCTGGTCCAAGTTTTTAAACCAGGGCTCTGATACCATGTGTAAGATCTATCTCCCCACAGAGCCTTATAAAACACACGCTAAAATAAAGAATAAAGAAAAATGTATGATGTACAATTTAATCTTCCGCATTTAACCATAACTTATTCAACATAAATTAAAATTTATCCACAGCATGAAAGTAAATCACATAACCATCACGTAACACAACATAATCACTAAAATACATACTTCTGTCTAATGCTAATTCCCAATCTCTGCTACTTTGCCCAAAACTGAATCTTCCTCCCTGCCAGCTAGGAACATAGCCTATCCGGCTACCTAGCTCTTGGATTCCATGAGGATTCCCGGCTCTCGAGCCCAAAACTCCCACCAACCTGGTGCACCCCTATAATAGTCCACCCAAACTTCCAAACCAAAAAATATCAAACCAGCAAACACATACAGTCCCTAATCTCCAAATGTTTTTTTCTTCCCCCCAAATTCCCAAAGGTTCCATTTTTTGAATGCCTCTCCCCCTCATATCCTCTTCCATTCACTGCCTCCTACCCTCATTTAATGCCACCCACCTTATCCCTCAATTCAATGCTTCAACCCCCTGCATACTTAAGGTTTTATATTAATGAATTAAAAATTATTAAGTATTTAATTCTTTACCCTAAACATTGTTAATCAATCAATTAACTAATTAATCAACATATATTAAACAATAAGTAATTAATTAATTAATTAATTATTTATTTAATATTATTAATAAATAATCATTATTTAACTAATACATATTAGGACAATTAATTATTTAATTAATTATACTTGGTAAATCGTAAGCAATCATTTAGCTAGGGTTGTTACATTTAGGTACAATTTTCTACAAAGTGTTTCTATCATAGTTATCCTTACTACTTTATTTAGTTAATAACTATGCTTTATCACTATTTATTTGATGATATTTATGCTTATGTGACTCTTCATTGGAAATTTCTTATTTCTCATTAATGGAAGTTTGTCTTATCCATTTTTGTTCTTTCATGTTAGTCATGTTTTTAAGAAGAATCCCATTTAACTCTTCTTGTTCTTTATTATCTTTGAGTAGCTTCTTATTATCTGCCTTGATACTTTTCAATTATGATTTTATACTTGTATCGTTTCCAATAATCCTATAGAATTATCTGTTTCTCATTGTTTAATTCAACATACATTTGTGGTTCACTTGATGTTGATTTAGCAGGTTCTTCAACCATGATACTTGGTTATTTGATTTTGATATGTGAAAAAAACAATTGACCTCAATTCTTTTGCTTATAAAAGATTTATATATGTACTTTATTTGTAAGAAAACAATTTATTTGGTTGTGAGCCCTTCAATTTATGGTGTTTTAACCATGTTCTAATACCATTTGTAATGCCTCCTACTTCTACCAATTTTTTTGTAAAACTTCCTAATTGATAACTTGTTCACTTGTATTGCTACACTTCATATATGATAGATTAAATATTAGATTAAATATTTATTGTATAAGATTATTTAATATACTCGTCCAATTTTCATGGTGACCCCATACCAAAATAAGGATTCAAAGGAATCCATAACCTTACATCATTGCTATCATCTTAGTGATGGTTATATTTACGTGAGTCCTCTATTCATCGCAGGTATCACCATTCACTTTACTTTCTATTCCATTACACATTTATTCATACATCAGTACTCTATTGTTGTTACTTATATTTTTTTTAAAACAACTTCCATTATGTTAAAGTCCTTATGGATTTAGGAGTTCGTGACATATCCTCTTCTTTGTGGTAAAGTTTCTAACCCTTTTTGGTGACATGATCCATAAGATTTATGTGCTTGAAAACACAGTCTAGAATTCATAGTCTAATTATCAATAATATTAACAGTCCAAGATAAAAGATTTATAACTGTAATTAGAACACAGTCTATAATCCATAGATTAATCATCAATATTATTAACAATCCAAAAACAAAAACCATAACGAAATTGTTTATATAATAGTTCAAAGTTCAATATATATAAATAAGATTACAAATAATATAGTTTTCCCTACTTCGTAGGTTATGTAGCGAACCATTAACCCTACTATAATCTTTCCCCGGCCTTTGGCATTAAGATCTTTACGCAATTCCATGAGTGTGACCAAGCTAACAAAGTCGTACTTTTCCATGTTGCTTTGAAGCTTTAGTTAATTTGGCCTCATTAATGTTAGAGTTCGAACAGACTCCTGTTAAACACCATGACTAGGCCAAAGGAATACACGTCATGGTGCCACTTAAGTTTACTGTCAGTCCTTCAATTAATTCAGTACATCTACCTTACTGTATATTGGAAAGCGAGTTATCTATCAAATCATGGATCCTTTTTTTTATTATTCATGGATCCTTTTTATGGATACTTGTGTTTTTACCCCACTCTGTTAAGCTTAGGTTTTTCATTCTTCATAAGAATATTTTGATTTTAAAGTATGTTCTCGAACTAGGGAGACGTGGTAGACTATGGCGACGATGGTGAGCACACAATCTTTTTACAATCGTATTTATTTCGTTTTTCCTTTGGTTTAATTCCATATTCGGGTTCTAGTATTGCTTATATGTTTATTTGCAGGTTGGATCTTCCTTCCGAAGATATTTCTCATTGTGTCCAATGTATATCCCAGCTACATACGTCTGAGGTAAGAATATATCCTATTCCCAGCTGGTAACTCCATTTTGATTCTTAGTATATTGATTGTGTAAAACTGATCATATCTGGGATTTGTTTTTGGCACCCTGGTCATTTCAACCCTTGGAGCAGATTTGAAGCAAACGGTCGTTAAATCCAGGTACTACCATGCTGTAGTTTACCCGTGTGTTCGACAGACTCGACGTGGCTACAAAACTCCATTTGAATTTAAACGATAATGAAGAAATCTAAAATGCCATAACAGAGAGGTTAGATGGCATTGATGAGACTTATACGAACTCGTTAATAAGTTTCTATCATGTGCAATATCTAGAACTTGCATGAATATAGTTGTTTTAGCTTATACTATGGTTATAGTGAGAATACCCTATTTATTGAAATGAATATGTGTAATATTCATTATGTGCTCTGGTTTATTAAAAATTATTTGGGTTATTCATAATTATTTTTTATCCATATTCACTGTGCTTATTGTTTTCTCTCCTGTCCAATTTAAGTGCTTCGTTTTTATTTTCTCTCCTCATCTCGTCCAATTTAAGTGGTTCATTTCGTATAAGAGTTCATTCTTGTTCTATGGAAACATTATGA
>JZKD02S0106445.1:10186-24583 GCA_000966675.3 Picea glauca | reverse complement strand
TCTTAGCTTAACTTAGCCTAGCTTTGTCTCGCTTAGCTTAACTTAGCTTAGCCTAGCTTAGCCTAGCCTAGCTTAACTATGCTTAGTCTAGCTTAGCCTAGCTTAGCCATGCTTAGCCTATCCTAGCTTAGCTTAGCCTAGCCTAGCCTAGCCTACTCTACCTAGCCTAGCCTACATAATACAAATTCAAATAAATTTAAAATCATTTATATAATAAGAACCAACGGTGGGTGCACCGATTGGGCGGCCCTTCCCAAAGCTCTTCCCCTGCCCAGAGGTCGCGGGGTCGAGTCCTGCCGACTACACAAATTTTAAACCATTGTCCAGGAAACACGTGGCGGCCCTTTTTTGGGCCACGTGTCACCAATCCCTTCGCCACCAATATGCCACGTGTTGAACACTGATTCATCCACATGTCTGCCACTCAACACCTGCCACGTGTTGCACGACCCTACCAACTCAGCATCTGTCACATGTCGTATGACCCTGCCACGTCAACATCCATACGGACTGTACAGTCAACACATTTTTTTTTGCACGTTTGATGATTTGAACAGAATGTGATATCTCACTCATCCGACGTTCGTTTGAACCCAAACAAGTTGCGTTGGGTTCGTGACAATGAGGCCTACGCACCCGTTCGATTTGAAGTGATTCCGAGCACTTTGAATTTTGAGCAAAATTTGATCCCCTGGATCACACCTCCCCATTGAAAATCTTTTGGACCTCCAAAAGACTATTTTCAGTCTATCTGAAGATGAAGGTATAGTTCCCTCACCTTTCCAACCTCAATCCACTTGGCTTTTCTTGGATTTGTGCCTTTAAGACCAATGCGAAGATATTCCACATTTCCTCGTTTTGAAGTTCTCATTCTCCTGTCAAGGATTGTGTCTTCATGCAGTTCTGTAAGATATTCTGGGGAGAAATCATCTATAGAAGGAATCTGAACATGCTCTCCTTGATCATCAATCAAAGGAGTCTCATACAATTTCAAATTCTCAACATTAACCACTGCATACATTTGCATATAAGGAGGCAAATCCAAACGGAAGGCAGTGTTACCAATCTTGTCAAGAATCTTGAAAGGACCATATCTAATTGGTTTCAATTTTTTACCTTATTCTTTAAGCCTCTCTTTGCTAATGTAAAGCCAAAATTCATCTCCAACTTGGAAACTATGATCAACACGATGCTTGTCATGTCTTGTCTTGTACTTGGTTTGACTCTTTTCCAACTACTCTTGTACCATTTGATGTATCGACTGAATTTGTTTAATGAACTTTTATACCCTATCAATGTCATATTGACCATCAATAGCAATATATTTTCCAAAGATAAAATCTAAAGGAGATTTGGGCAAATAGCCAAAACATGCTTCAAATGGCGATGTTTGAGTTGAAGAGTGCTTAGCTCGATTGTAAGTATGTTGAATGTAGTGTAAATGCTCATCCCAAAGTTTAGGATGCTTGCTGCAAAAACCACGAAGAAGATGCACCACTGTTATATTTACCACTTCTGTCTGACATGTTATCACCCTATAAGTTATAGGATCAACCGGTGATTGGAATATTATCTATCTCTAGTATTTTTGTTGACAAATGATTTTCCATTCTGCAAATAATTTGAAAAGAAAAAGAAAAAAAGAAAGAAAAAGAAAAAGAAAAAAGAAAAGAAAGAAAAGAAAAAGAAAAGAGGGCATAAAGAATTTCAGTAAAAAGCCCCATGCAATAATAGTAACTTGGTCCATACCTTTCAAGCATAGCCAAGTTCTTTTTAAATTGATGTTGATAGGGTTAGTGAATGATTTTGGATAAACAGTTTAATATTAGCTAAAGTGTCTAGGTTAGATTAGTGAATAAATCTGGCCAGACTGTCTAATCTTGGTTAGATAGCCCCAGGGTAGAGTAAATTATTAACCCAACAGTTTAATCTGGGTTAATTGTCATAGAAAACTAGGTTAGAATATAGGCTAGTTTCTTTATTGCTTTATTTCAATAAAAACCAGTTGGATGTAAATGTTGCACCATGTTTCAGATGCTTAAAAGTGGTGTTGGTCAAGCCCCATGGTGGTGTATACAGGAAAAACCCTGGAAAACCCCGTGAAATGCACTTATCCTAAGTTTCCTCGGTGCATGTATTTTCCGAACCCTCACTTATGTTTCGTTCATATATCAGCGGTCCAGATGATTGCGCCCAGATCGATGGTGGATAGATCTTTCCAGACCCCCCCAATCGTTCTATCTTTAATAGAGGGGGGGGTTCAGAATTGTTGATAAGACCCGCACGCATCTGGACGGCTCAGGATCAAGCACGTAAATCTACAATCATTGTTAGATTCTAGACCCCCCCATCTGTTCTGCCTTTAATGGAGGGGGGGGTCCAAAATGTGTGATAAATGACGCGCATAGATCTGCGGCTAAGAAGCAAGTGCGCAGATCAATGGCTCAAGATTTATTTTGGACCCCCCTGACTGATCTGCCTTTAACTGAGGGGGGGGGGTCTGAAATGGGATCTTTTCTCTAGTGGGCCCCTGTCTATACGTGGCATCGATCTATCGGTCCTGAGTCCCATCACTTCTTATGGACTGACACACCTTCGTCACCTCCTGATGTCATCATCCACCTTTCCCAAAATAGTCACATCCCATAACTGCTGTCAATCCTTCCCCCCACTCGCTCATGGCAAGCCCCCTCACTATGAATTTTACCCTAATCGGTAGCTGCCACATCACTCATCCATATCTCTCAGTCACCGTCACCTACCATTTCACACTCTAAGTGATCTGTTGGCCTTTTATTACTGGATGACCTATCCGTTAACCAACTGACTTGTCTCCATTGCCCAACAGACACCCATTTACTCAAAACTACCCTTTTCTTCCTATTTTCACCATTTACCCACTCATCGCACCAGAGAGATTTACACCGTTTTCTCCTCCATTACAGTCAGTTACCCCCACCAGTAGCCACCCCGCTAACAATGTTTTTCTTGCAGGTACCATTGCAGTAATGGCGCCAAAGTCCAAACAAGCAGAAGGAGAGGAGAATTTGTTTCTCCCGCCTTCTATCGACCTTGACAGGATCCCACTAATCGACAAAAACCGCTTAATCGCAGATACAAAGTGCGATTTTGATTTTGCATACCTTCAGTTGTGGCTCAAGGAAGTCTTCTTGGACCAGAGTGACGAAATTGGACTATGGGAGTCCAATTTATCCCTATATCTCTTCCCTCAGATTCATCCTTTTCCAGAGTTTTCCCTCAAGTGCCAAGCCCACTACATTCCCGAGCAAAGAGTCGTTGTCTCCTCATCCGGAGAGATTCTTTTCCTCATCACGCCTGGATCTGTCGACCAAATGATGCGAATCCCCTGAGCTGACTCTACATCACCCTTCAACCTGGAAATTCTTACAAAATTATACCAGAAATGACTTTCCCCCAAAGAGCTCAAATATTTGAGATTTTCCTCCCCCCATCCACTCAATTTCCCTCCACAAATCCTCCTAATCCTTCTTCCATGTTCTCAACTAAAGGAAACCAGATCATCTCATCCCTTTATGCCTTGTTAGGATACTATTCAGATCAGTGGGTAGATGAACCCATTCTGGAATTTTTATCCATCTTCTCTACCGATGAGAATACCACCACCCAATTCGACTTCAGCACATTCCTGGCGAACAATATTCATGAACAATTTGTGAATTTCACCACGGAAGGCATGTTCTAATACTCGTCCATACTGGCATACTTGTTCATCTTCTTCCAAGCGGACAAATTCATTTTTTCCATGCAGAAGATGGATGGAGATGGTAGACCCCAAGTAGTGATAGCATGGACCTCCTTGCTCAAGCACAACTCCACAAAGTTCAGTTTCAAGGAGTTCATTGATCAATTCTACCACCCAGTGGTAAGTATGCTTAGCGGCAGGCCCGAGCCTTGAATAAATGATGAATTTCAGAGGATCTTGCATCTCTCGGATAACACAAAGATGGGGGATTGGTATTTTTACCAAGATTACACTAAGATTAGAGTATATGGGTGTGAGTTGGCACCGTATAAGCTGCCCAAGTACCTACTTGTCAGAATTTTTGCTTTGGAATATATAAGGCAGACAATAAATTCCAATGATATCCATTTTGTGTCACTGAAGAAAAAGAAACAACTCATAATCAAAGGGCAGATTGGCTCCTTCATATACAACAATCGTAGCGTTGGGGAAGAAGCAGACAAGCTGCTGAGGGAAATGAATCTCTTCATGAGTTTCCCATGGCATTACGATCCATGTGGAATCATCTCCAAGATGAGGGTGAAAAACAAGAACATCCCATATGTCCATGAATATAGGCTTAAAGTTGAAAAATTTGCAAACTAGACAGTATGGGAGCCTAACACATTGGTCGAAGTAGAGCAGCAGGATCCCCTGGCCACTGTATCACAAATGACCACACCACAGGTCCCGAAAGAGAAAAGGCCTAGGCAAGATTTATCTCCGCCTGTCACTAAGGTAACGTCAGAAGAATTCCAGCTGCATACCAAGAGGCCTAGACTATTTCAGTTCCTGGCTCGACCCAAGAAAAAGAAGCCCCATCTACTATAGTGACCAAGTTCGATAGGCCACCCCTCGGTGCAAGCCTCCAGAAGGTCATAACCCCAGCATTGCTGAAGAAATCCATAGATTCTCCATTGACCACCCAGCCAGGAAAGGTAGGAACTAGACCCTGACCAACAGTACTTGCGCCCAATTCTGGAAGCAGACATCGACTACACAACATAGGCTGCTATCGACATTCGACACCAAGAAGGGAAGAATGCATATGGAATTCCTCCAGGCACATGTACCAGATCAAAAGGTGATCACTGGCTACAAAAGGGCCACCTTCGAATTCCAAACGAAGGACGTGCATTCGACCGATTAGATAGATCTGCACAAGCAGACAGGGGAAATGGTCTTCTATACATTGGCGCATGCTTCCACTACTGCGTCCAAATTGCAAGTGTCCATGAACAACATTCAAACACAACTAAAGTTAGAGAAGATATCGTCCTTTTCCAAGGACAATAGGATCAAGACTTTGGAGCAACTAGTCCTCAATATCGGTTACGATCCTTCGAACGTGAAAGCAGCCGAGGAGATGATTAAGAAGAAGAATGCTGACATAGCCTCCTTAATGAAACAATTGAAGATCCCGCCCATAGAGGATTCGCAGGCGAAGGAAATAGCAGAGAAAGAAGGAGAGAAAGATGAAATACTCAAGCTACTCATGGAGAAGAATGCACAGCTAAAGGAAATGGAAGCTGAGATGGAGAAGCTAGTAAAAGAGAAAGAGAAATTGAAGCCAATGGAAGTCATTCCATTGAGTGTCATTCCAATTTTGGGAGTGAGCACAGCATCAGTGATAGAAGTCCCATCCGCGACTCCATTGACATCCCTAGAGAAGACAACTGACCTGGCTAAGTCTATGGAAATGTTGAACCTGCAGGAAACAAAGATCGGCAGGCTCAAAAAGAAGATTTAGAACCTTCAGGAACTCAAATCTTCCTTTCAGACCACTCTCTCTAAGGAAAAACAGATGACAGATCAGCTCAAACAAGAGTTACAGCAGCTCCGGAAGCAAACAGTGGCAGGAAAAACTTTGGCCGAGGTTAAAGAAAGTGTATGGACAAACATCACCAAGTCCATGAACAAGATATGGCCCATGATACAGATCATGTTTGAGCAGAATGAATTGGTGCAGAGAAGTAAACAGGCCATTGAGAATATCAAATCAGAATTGGGAGAGATGCCAACACAGGCGAATGATATCATCAAGTTCCTAAATTATATGACCAGGGAACAGCTGGAAGAGCTGAAAATTGAAGACAGAACAGAGACCATCCTTGAGGTCAAAAGAGTTTTGACCAAGAGAGGATTAATGCTTCATCTGGAAGAAAAGGTTCAGGCCATGGACCTAGGGGTACAAAGATTCTTTAGTAAGATTGAGGCTCTACAGAATAAAGGTCTTCCTAGTCTGAAGGTAATCAATGATAAATTGATGACACTCCCAGACTACAAGAAGAGATTGGCCAATGTGGCTAAGGACAATTAAAAGTTTGTAGGAATTCAAGGCAACATCACTAGCAAGGAATTTCTAGATATACTTCAGTGGGACATCAGTATTCAACATGAGATTCGATACATCTTCCTCACCAAGCCTACCTTCGTGAAGTACACAGAAATGGATGAAGTGTATCGAAGGCTACTCAAATTCAACGTGCCCAGTCATCTTCGATGGGAGGAACTCTGTGATCTGATCGATTAGTAGATGAGCTTTCCAAGTCCAGTCATTTGTCCAGTCAGATGAGGTCGTGCAAAGGCTTCATCAACGACCCACCCAGAAATCAAAATGGAGTTACACCACATCATCAAGCAATTCCTAGATTTATGCAATTTGTTAAGTTAGTTAGGCTAAAAATAGATTTAGCACGTCCTGGTCATTAATGACAAGATCATTTGTAATTTGAGTTATAAATACTTCATCTTTTGGAGTATTGAGGGTTGTTGATCTTCACACCCTGAAGTTATCAAACTGTAATATTTTTTGAAGAGATCTTCCATTAATACAAAGGGGCACTTTTACAGGATTCTTGCATGTGTTCACTGGTGATGTTTTTCTCTCTAAGTTGAATGTTATTATCGCTTTGTCATCATACTATTTTCTAAATCTAATCTTTAGAAGTAACAAATGTTGCAGGATTTATATTGTATACCCTGTTTCTGACTCGAAAGATTTTAGTGTTTTATCTTCTGGTGTTTTCAATAAAGAAATTCTTAACTGCTTCTTTGTTGAAATTATCTTTCTCATCTTTTCTGTTGTCCCTCGTTTTTACTATCGAAGAATCCAGTGATTATATTATCTCGCCCTGTGAAAGTTTTCCTTTGCGTTTCTGGTTTGGATTTCATATTTTATTTAAAAACACAGACCCCATAGCCCAATGGATGTGTAGACTGTCTCAACCAACTCGACAAACACTACGACAACAAAACCGACCTAGTTATTTACCTAGCCTAATATTTAAAATTTAAAACGTAGCTAAATCATATAGAGAGATCCCTCTCTGAAGTTGGAAGGGCTAGATCCCAGCTTCAAAAGCGGTGGGATAAAGTTACCTTAGTAGATTTCTTCTACTGTCAACCTTTAGGAAATTTACCAAGTGTTAACATAGTGGTGACTCCATTGGGGAAAGAACTAAAAATTTATGATTTCACATTTTCTTTTCCCTAAAAAGAAAGTCTGTTCCTGGAATATTGAAAATTTGAGAAGAAAGTAATGTTTAGAGGTTGATTTAAATTTGTACATATTATTTTCAGAATCATAAAACTAAAAATTATATATATAAAAAATCAAAAGAAATCTGGCTCCCAAGAAAGTTTATACTCAATCTCATCCAGACCCAGAACCTGTGATAGTGACATATAACCCAGAATAGTTGCTCAGGAAAAAGACCGTAGCTGAAGGCTCAGTGAGTCATACTCCCTTTCATAAGTCCCTTTCCTTTTCAGGGGAACCCGTTACCTTTCAAAACCCTGACTTTGACACCTTTTCCCAACAAAGCTTGGTTAGAACACGGTCCGATAGTTTTGTGACTGGAATCATTTTCGACCCAACCATTTTGCAACCCTAAACCCCTGAAGTTTTGTCTCCCATTGCTAAACCGCAAACCACTCCCTCGGTGCTATCCAGTTCCTCCTTGTCCTTGTCTTCAGTCACAACCTCGCCAATCGTCCAGTTTGTTATCCCACCTCCTCCACCCATCATGGCAGCTAGATATGCTCCCTTGGTGTTGGTTGCGCCTCTTCATGCCATGCCCCAAGACTATCAAACAAGACTTCCACAGTTCGATGCAACAGGACCTTTAAACGCCCAACAACACATTGATAAAATGAATGATTATTTTGATCTACATGAAGTAGATGAGGCTGACATTCAAATGAGATTGTTTGCCCAAAGTTTGACAGGTGACGTTAAAAAATGGTATAAAGGTTTACGTGCTGCCTCAGTTTATGACCTTACTGAATTCCAAAGGAGTTTTCTAGACAGATGGGAGGTAAATAAAAACCCTCTCCAAATATTGTCAGAATACGAAAATATTAGAAGAAATCAAGGTGAGACAGTACAAGATTACTGCACTCATTTCAATAACCTGTACAATGCAATCCCAGCTGAAATCAAACCTCCACAGGGTTTGGCATTGATAAAATTCCCTGATGGTTTTGACGTTGATATGTCATACCAACTGAGGGAAAGAAATTCTACCACCCTGGAAGACATGCAGAAAAGTGCAATAAGTGTGGAGGCCAATTTGTTGGCAAAAAGGGCACGACAGAGGTCAGAGAGGAGAGTCACCATTAAAGAGGAACCTTCCACATCAACCTCTGATTCCAAATTGGATTCCTTGGCCAGATCAATGGAAAGAATGATGGAAAGACTTACTATGTCAGAAAGAAATCCTCCAAGAGAAAACCCATCAGCCCCTCAAGTTCAGAATCCTAACTTCAAGAGAAACCCTCCCCAAATCAAACAGAGAGATCCTAGGGATCAAAGAGAGCAGAGAGGTCCAGATCAACAAATCAGACCTCCCCTACAAGAAAATTATGCTGATGAGGGAGAGGAAGCGATTGAGGAACTAGAGGATACTCACATAAATCTCATGTGCATTCATGATAATGAAGTTATTTTCCTTACCCAAGAAGAGAAAGAACTTTTTCTTCTCAATCAAACAAAAGTAAGTGAAGAAGATGAAGATGCAGAAAAACAGGCATTCGAAAATGCCATTTTGGAGGTACACCAGCAGTACAATCTGCAGAGAAAAAAGACAGAAGGAAGTTTCCCCAAAAAGACGATTGAAACGAAGAAGGTAGTAGAAACCAAAAAATCCTCTGATCCATCTGCCGAGAAGATTCCTGAAAAGAGCACTGCCGAAGTTCCCGCGAAGAAAAACCTTACTATTCTGAAAATATCGTCACAGCTCAAGGTTTCACCTATTAATCCACCAAGTACTTCTGGCCAGAAGAGTGTGGTGGACAAACCAGAATTGATGAGCCAAGGCAGAGCTCCTACACCTTTCAGCCTTGAGGGGGAATTAGCCAAAGTAAAAATTCCCATTCCACTTTCCGAGTTGATGAATAAAGATGCTTATCATTCACAAGTGATTAAAGCACTAACCATTGAACCTGATATAGGTACGAAAGCCTTAACCGTTGGATCAGCAAATCATTCAGATACTGTGAACCTTACAGATGATCAACCTGAACTTCTTCTCAGACCCGAAGTAGACGGCCGAGACGATAACGGTGATGTCTCTCCTTTCTACATTAGTCTAAATATACACGACCTGATCT
The DNA here is from genome assembly GCA_000966675.3 of Picea glauca. NCBI lineage: Eukaryota > Viridiplantae > Streptophyta > Pinopsida > Pinales > Pinaceae > Picea > Picea glauca. Next base: position 15,207 of record JZKD02S0106445.1, on the reverse strand, counting down.
TGCATAATGTTATGCTAGATTCGGGTGCTTCCCACAATCTGATGCCTAAAGCAGTGATGGAGAAACTGGGACTGGAGGTCACCAGACCTTACAAGGATTTACACTCATTCGACTCCAGTAAAGTTAGATGTATTGGTCTAATCAAGGACCTATGTATCACCTTGGTTCAGATTCCTGCAAAGAGCATGGTCATGGATGTGGTGGTTGCATACATTCCACCGAAATATGGAATGTTTCTATCCCAATCTTGGGGGGCTAAGTTGAGAGGTACCCTGCAACTAGATATGTCATATGCCACTATCCCAGTTTTCGGGCAACAAAGAAGGCTATACAGAAAAACATTGATGAAATACATGGTCAGTAGCCAAGAAAAACCACACAACTATCCTCTTTACTCTGTGCATTTTGACTTGGATTCTTTTATCTTGTACAATGATGGTGACACGAGAGAGCAAGGCACTCAGTTGGGAGAAGATACATCTAGTCCGGATGAAGGCCAAGAAATCATTGAGGTAGAAAGGAAGAAAAATGTGATAACTGAAGAATTACCAGCAGATTTCTGAAGCATGGATTTTGATGGAGCGGTAAGCAAAGAAGGAGCTGGAGCAGGAGTTTGGCTGCACAATCACAGAAGCAGGTATGCAGAAAACCATTCTTACAAATTAAATTTCCAATGCACTAACAATATTGCCAAGTATGAAGCCTTGATGCTTGGTCTGAAACTTTTAAAAAGGGTTGGTGCTAAACAGATTATGGCAAGAGGTGATTCTGAGTTGATAATCAAGCAAATCAAAGGTGAGTATGCTGTGAAACACCCACGTATTAGAGCTTATAGGAATGTTGTTCTCAATGCCCTGAGATGTTTCACTGAAGTTGATCTGTAGGTAATTCCTCGGGGACAAATTATTTTGGCAGATGGATTGGCTACATCAACAGCCACATGTAAAATTCATTTTCGGTCGACTCGCCCATATACGGTAGAAGTGAAGTGCAGACCAACCGTTCCTGACAATATCAGGTACTGGCAAGTATTTGGTAATGATGATCAAATCGAAGACTTTTTGCAGTGTAAAAATGATTTTGAATGTACAAATATAGATTTAGAGAACGAAGATGAAAATGTAAATAGATCTGATTTTGAAAATGATAGTGTAAGTAGCGTAGATTCAGGAGAATTAGGCGATGATGAGATGGAGGCCGATATTTTGCATTTGAAAAGTAATGTTTTGCCTAGGGTTCTAGTTCCTTTAGAGGACTTGTTTGATTTTAACGACGTAGCCAAAAAACCGAAAATTGAATCCAATGGACAAGAGGTAGAAGATTGTAATATAGGGATAAAAGAGAAACCCAGGATGGTCAAATTGTCTAAATCATTACCCCCTGAGCAAAAACTCAAATACGTTGAGTTGTTTAAAGAATACTCAGATGTTTTTTCCTGGGGCTATGAGGATTTGAAAGCTTATGATACCAGCATCATACAACATAGGATTCCAATAAAAGAAGACCAAAAACCGTTCAGACGGAAACTTAGGAGAATAAATCCCAAGTTGCTCCCTTTGATAGAAAAGGAAATCAAAAAAATGTACGATGACAAAATCATAGTCCCGTTGCATTTTTCCAAATGGGTCTCTAATTTGGTCCCAACACATAAGAAATCCAGGGAAATCGGGCTGTGCATTGATTTCCGAAATCTGAATAAGGTCTCCCTGAAGGAAAATTACCCCTTGCCAAAAATGGACCACATACTACAAAGGGTAGTCGGATCCAGTCGAATCTCTTTGTTGGATGGGTTCTCGGGTTATAATCAGGTCCTAGTTCACCCGGATGACCAAAACAAAACCGCTTTCACTACGCCATGGGGCACTTTCATGTATGTGAAAATGCCTTTTGGTTTGATGAACATGGGAGCCACTTTCCAGAGAGCGATGGACATCGCCTTTGTGGAAGAATTGGGTAAATTTATTGTCATCTATTTGGACGATGTAATTGTGTTTTCCCGATCTGATGACGAACACCTGTGACACCTCAGACGAGTCTTCGAGAAATGTAGAAGGTTTGGGATTTCTTTAAATCCTAAGAAGATCCTTTTCGGACTAGAGGAAGGAAAACTGCTAGGGCACATCATCTCCAAGTACGGAATCAAAATAGACCCCAGCAGAATCGAGGCCATACAAAAATTAGAACACCCAAGAAACATCAAATAATTACAGTCTTTTATCGGGAGAATAAAATTTCTACGAAGATTCATTCCCAATTTGGTAGAGCTCCTCAGAAACATTACAAATATGTTAAAAAAGGATGTAAAAATAAAATGGGACACTGAGTCTAGGCAGTCTTTCGAACAAATCAAACAAGCACTCATAGAGGCCCCTGTCTTGATCAGTCCTGATTTTACCAAGGATTTCTATTTTTTTTCTTTCGCCTCTGAACATACCATTGCAGTGGTATTATTACAGAAGAATAGCGAAGGGTATGAACATCCCATAGCCTTCTTCAATAAAGTGTTAAGAGATGCTTCTTTAAATTACAAGATAATGGAGAAACAAGCTTTTGCCTTGGTAAAAGCCATAAAAGATTTTAGGGTCTACATTCTCCATTCCCACACCATTGCATATGTTTTGAATGTGGTAGTAAAAGACATTTTGACCCAGGACAATCCAGATGGAAGAAGAGAAAAATGAATTGCTGTCATTTTAGAATATGAAATAGAGATTAAGCCTATGAAACTAATCAAAGGTCAAGGCCTAGCAAAATTAATGGTTGAATCTAATTTCCATGCTCTTGACATTAATTTTTTAGCTGCAGCAGATGAATAGGGTGAGATGGAGACTCCAAGTGTGAGAGAGGTATTTCTCAACTCTCCATCGTACGCAGAACTTATATTCGTTTTACATAATCTACAAGCTCCCCCTGGTTTGACTAAGACTAAAGCTAGATTTCTGAAGTTGAAAGCATTGAAATATTGTATCCTAGAAGGCAATCTGTATTGGAAAGATCCTGGAGGTATTTTGTTAAATTGTTTATTGAAAGATGAAGCTGACAAAGTGTTACAAGAATTTCATGCAGGAGAATGTGGTGGCCATCTAAACTGGAAGGTCACAGCTAACAAAATCCTCAGAGTTGGTTTCTATTGGCCCACCCTATTCGCTGAAGTACATTGTACCGTGACCGCATGTCATCAATGTCAACTGTTTGAAGGAAAAAGGAAACTCCTCCCTCTACCCCTGAAACTGATTTCAGTTGAAGCCCCTTTTCAGCAATGGGGGTTGGACTTCATTGGAGAAATACACCCCCCTTCTTGAGGCCAGCACAGGTGGATTCTCACTGCCACATATTATTTTACCAAATGGATCAAAGCAATACCAAGAAGGCAAGCCACTGACTCTGTTATTATCAAATTCCTTGAAAATAATATCTTGTCTCACTTTGGATGTCCTAGAAAGATTATAACTGATAATGCAGCTGCTTTTCAGTAGAAGAAACTCATAGATTTATGCAACCAATATCAAATTGGTGTGGGACATTCCACAACTTACTACCCTTAGGGGAATGGGCTGGAAGAATCGTCAAACAAAACCTTGGTAAACATCATCAAGAAAACGTTGCAGGAAAACAAGAAATCATGGCATAACAAGTTGGTGTTCGCATTGTGGGCTGACAGACTGACCACCAAAAGGTCAATCGGTATGTCACCATATCAACTGGTCTATGGCACAGAAGTAGTTTTCCCCACTTCTTTAGGAGTCCCCATCATGAAATTGCTTCAAGATGTACAAGCCGAGCCAAATGACTCACAGAGAAGGATCAACCAGATGATCCATTTGCAGCAGTCTAGGGAAGAAGTTTTCAACAAGACTCAAGTAGTCCAAGAAAGCATCAAGAAGATTTTTGACAAAAGAACCAAGGAAGATGATTTTGAGCTAGGAGATTTGGTGCTAAGATGGGACGCCAAAAATGAAGACAAGGGAAAGCATGGAAAATTTGACAGTCTATGGAGAGGACCATACATGATTCAAGCATTCAGGGGAAACAACGCTTTCTTGCTAAACAACATTGATGGGACATATCTGCCAGGAGGACCTGTAAATGGCAAAATGCTGAAGCATTATGTGCCACCCCAGTAGAGACTCGAGTTTTCACTCTCCATTGTACATACCATTTTTATTTTTCGCCTGCATTTTCTGAGCGAATAACATTAGTCAGTTGGTTGAAGCTCAAAGAGAAGGCCCTAAGCCGTTGACCACTGTTCTTCCAATTGTTTAGAATAAAACCAACAAAAGCTACTAGGCAGAAATGTTTAGAGTGACAAGAACCAGGATTCTTGGCACTTCACATGGAAAGTACCATCCCCAGGTGGAGCCACTGTTATCACCCTATAAGTTATAGGATCAACTAGTGACTGGAATATTATCTATCTCTAGTGTTTTTGTTGACAAATAATTTTTCATTCTGCAAATAATTTGAAAAGAAAAAGAAAAGAAAAAAAAAAAAAGAGGGCATAAAGAATTTTAGTAAAAAGCCCAATGCAATAATAGTAACTTGGTCCATACCTTTCAAGCATGGACAATTTCTTTTTAAATTGATGTTGATAGGGTTAGTGAATGAGTTTGGCTAAACAGTTTAATATTAGCCAAAGTGTCTAGGTTAGATTAGTGAATAAATCTGGCCAAACTGTCTAATCTTGGTCAGATAGCCCCAGGGTAGAGTAAATTCTTAACCCAACAGTTTAATCTGGGTTAATTGTCATAGAAAACTAGGTTAGAATATAGGCTAGTTGCTTTATTGCTTTATTTCAATAAAAACCAACTGGATGTAAATGTTGCACCATGTTTCAGATGCTTAAAAGTGGTGTTGGTCAAGCCCCATGGTGGTGTATACAGGAAAAACCTTGGAAAAACCCGTGAAATGCACTTATCCTAAGTTTCCTCAGCGCATGTATTTTTTGCACCCTCACTTATGTTTCATTCATATATCAGCAATCTAGATGATTACGCCCAGATTGACAGTGGACAGATCTTTCC
>JZKD02S0106445.1:0-10034 GCA_000966675.3 Picea glauca | reverse complement strand
TGGAATGTGTGATAAATGATGCGCATAGATCTACGACCAACAAGAAAGCGCGCATATCAATAGCTCAAGATGTTTTTCGAACCCCCCCGACTGATCTACCTTTAAATGAGGGGGGGGGTTCCAGAATGGGATCTTTTCTCTGGCAGTCCCCTGTCTATACGTGGCATCGATCTATCAGTCCCAAGTCCCATCACCTCCTACGGACTGACACACCTCCGTCACCTCCTGATGTCATCATCCACCTTTCTCGAAATAGTCACGTCCCATAACTACTGTCATTCCTTCCCCCCCCACTCGCTCGTGGCAAGCCCCCTCACTATGAATTTTACCCCAATCGGTAGCTGCCACGTCACTCATCTGTATCCCTCAGTCACCGTCACCTGCCATTTCACACTCTAAGTGATCTGTTGGCTATTTATTACTGAATGGCCTATCTGTTAACCAGTTGACCTGTCTCCCATGCCCAACGGACACCCATTTACTCAAAACTACCCTTTTCTTCCTATTTTCACCATTTACCCACTCATCGCACCAGAGAGATTTACACCATTTTCTCCTCTGTTACAGTCAGTTGCCCCCACCAGCAGCCACCCCGCTAATGTTTTTTTTCTTGTAGGTACCATTGTAGTAATGGCACCAAAGTCCAAACAAGCAGAAGGAGAGGAGAATCCGTTTCTCCCACCTCCTGTTGACTTTGACAGGATCCCATTGGTCGACAAAGACCACTTAATCGTAGATACAAAGTGTGATTTTGATTTTGCAGACCTTCAGTCGTGGCTCAAGGAAGTCTTCCTGGACCAGAATGATGAAATTGGACTCTGGAAGTACAATTTACCCCTATATCTCTTCCCTCAGATTCATCCTTTTCCATAGTTTGCCCTCAAGTTCCAATCCCACTACATTCTCGAGCAAAGAGTCGTCGTCTCCTCATCCGGAGAGATTCTTTTCCTCATCACACCCAAATTTTTCGATCAAATGATGCAAATCGCCTGAGTCGACTCTGCATCACTCTTCAAACTGAAAATTCTTACAGAATTATACCAGAAAATGACTTTCCCCCAAAGAGATCAAATATTAAAGCTTTTCCTCCCCCCATCTGCTCAATTTCCCTCCACAAATCCTCCTTATCCTTCTTCCATGTTCTCGACTAGAGGAAAGCAAATCATCTCATCCCTCTGTGCCTTGTTAGGATACTATTCAGATCAGTGGGTAGATGAACCCATTCTGGGATTTTTATCCATCTTCTCTACTGATGAGAAGCCCACCACCCAGTTCGACTTCAGCACATTTCTGGTGAACAATATTCTTGAACAGTTCATGAATTTTGCCATGGAAGGCATGTTCTGATACTCGTCCATACTAGTGTACTTGTTTGTCTTCTTCCAAGCGGACAAATTCATTTTTTCCATGCAGAAGATGGATGGAGATGGTAGACCCCAGGCAGTGAGAGCATGGACCTCCTTGCTCAAGCACAACTCCACAAAGTTTAGTTTCAAGGAGTCCATTGATCAATTCTACCACCCAGTGGTAAGTATGCTTAGCAGCAGACCCGAGCCTCGAATAAATGACGAAGTTCAGAGGATCCTGCATCTCTCGGATAACACAAAGACGGGGGATTAGTATTTGTACCAAGATTACATCGAGATCAGAGTATATGGGTGTGAGTTGGCACCATATAAGCTGCCCAAGTACCTTCCTGTCAGAATTTTTGCTTTGGAATATATAAGGCATATAACAAATTCCGATGATATCCATTTTGTGTCACTGAAGAAAAAGCAACAGCTCATAATCAAAGGGAAGATTGGCTCCTTCATATGCAACAATCGTGGCGCTGGGGAAGAAGCAGACAGGCTACTTAGAGAAATGAAGATCTTCATGAGTTTCCCATGGAATTATGATCCATGTGGGATCATCTCCGAGATGAGGGTGAAAAACAAGAACATCCCATATGTCCATGAATCTAGGCCTTAAGTTGAAAAAATTTCAAACTAGACAGTATGGGAGCCTAACACATTGGTCGAAGTAGAGCAGTAGGATACCCTGGCCACTGTATCACAAACGACCACGCCACAGGTCTCGAAAGAGAAAAGGCCTAGGCAAGATTTATCTCCGCCTATCACTGAGGTATCGTTAGAAGAATTCCAGCTGCATACCAAGAGGCCTAAGACTATTTTAGTTCCTGGTCCGACCGAAGAAAAATAAGCCCCGTCTACTACAGTGACCAAGGTCGATAGCCCACCCCTCAGTGCAAGCCTCCAGAAGGTCATAACCCCAACATTGCTGAAGAAATACATAGATTCTCCATTGACCACCTAGCCAGGCAAGGTAGGACCGAAATTGAGTATCTTTGAAAAATATGAGTTGATCAAGAAAAGGAACCAGACCCTGACTAGCAGTACTTGCGCCCAGTTCTGGAAGAAGACGTCGACTGCACAACATAGTATGCTATCAGCATTCGACACCGAGAAGGGTAGAATGCATATGGAATTCCTCCAGGAACAGGTACCAGATCCAAAGGTGATCACTGACTACAAAAGGGCCACCTTCGAATTCCAGACGAAGGACGTGCATTCGGCCGATCAGATGGATCTGCACAAGCAGACAGGGGAAATGGTCTTCTATACATTGGTGCATGCTTCCATTAATGTGTCCAAATTGCAAGTGTCCCTGAACAACATTCAAACACAATTGAAGTTAGAGAAGATATCGTCATTTGCCAAGGACAATAAGATCAAGACTTTGGAGGAACTGGTCCTCAAGATCGGTTACGATCCTTCGAACGTGAAAGCAGCCGAGGAGATTATTAAGAAGAAGAATGATGAAATAGCCTCCTTAAGGAAACAATTGAAGCTCCCACCCATAGAGGATTCACAGGCGAAGTAAATAGCAGAGAAAGAAGGAGAGAAAGATGAAATGCTCAAGCTACTCATGGACCAGAATGCACAGCTAAAGGAAATGGAAGATGAGATGGAGAAGCTAGTAAAAGAGAAAGAGAAACTGAAGCCAATGGAAGTCATTCCATTGAGTGCCATTCCAATTTCGGGAGTGAGCACAGCATCAGTGACAGAAATCCCATCCGCGACTCCATTAACATCCCTAGAGAAGACAGCTGACCTGGCTAAGTCTATGAAAAAGATGAACCTATAGGAAAAAGAGATCAGCAGGCTCAAAAAGGAGATTGAGAACCTTCAGGAACTCAAATCTTCCTTTCAGACCAGTCTCTCCAAGGAAAAGCATATGACAGATCAGCTCAAACAAGAGTTACAGCAGTTTCGGAAGAAAACAGTGGCAGGAAAAACTTTGGCCGAGGTTAAAGAAAGTGTATGGACAGACATCACCAAGTCCATGAATGAGATATGTCCCATGATACAGATCATGTTTGAGCAGAATGAATTGGTGAAGAGAAGAAAACAGGCCATTGAGAAGATCATATCAGAATTGGGAGAGATGCCAACACAGGCGAACGAGATCATCAAGTTCCTAAATTCTAAGACCAGGGAAGAGCTGGAAGAGCTGAAAATTGAAGACAGAACAGAGACCATCCTTGAGGTCAAAAGAGTTTTGACCAAGAGAGGATTAATGCTTCAGCTGGAAGAAAAGGTTCAGGCCATGGACCTAGGGGTACAAAGATTCTTTAGTAAGATTGAGGCTCTACAGAAGAAAGGTCTTCCTGGTCTGAAGGTAATCAATGATAAATTGATGACACTCCCAGACTACAAGAAGAGATTGGTTGATGTGGCTAAGGACAGTTCAAAGTTTGCAGGAATTCAAGGCAGCATCACTGGCAAGGCATTTCTAGATGCACTTTAGTGGGACATCAGTATTCAACATGATATTCGATACATCTTCCTCACCAAGCCTACCTTCGTGAAGTACACAGAAATGGATGAAGTGTATTGAAGGCTACTCAAAGTCAACGTGCCCAGTCATCTTCAATGGGAGGAACTATGTGATCTAATTGATTAGAAGATGAGTTGTCCCAGTCCAATCATTTGTCTAGTCAGATGAGGTCGTGCAAAGGCTTCATTAACAGCCCACCCAAAAATCAGCATGCAGTTACACCACATCATCAAGCAATTCCTAGATTTATGCAATTTGTTAAGTTAGTTAGACTAAAAATAGATTTAGCACGTCCTGGTCATTAATGAAAAGATCGTTTGTAATTTGAGTTATAAATACTTCATTTTTCGGAGTATTGAGGGTTGTTGATCTTCACACCCTGAAGCTATCAAACTGTAATACGTTTTGAAGAGATCTTCCATTAATACAAAGAGGCACTTTTACATGATTCTTGCATGTATTCACTGGTGATGTTTTTCTCTCTAAGTTGAATGTTATTCTCGCTTTGTTATCATATTGTTTTCGTAGAGTAGGCTAGGATAGAGTAGGCTAGGTAGAGAAGGCTAGGATTTAGTAGGCTAGGCTAAGCTAGGCATGGATAGAGTAGGCTAGGCCAGGCTAGGCTAGGTATAGTAGGTTAGGTAGAGTAGGATAGGCTAGGTCAGGATAGAGTAGGCTAGGCTAGTCTAGGCTAGGATAGAGTAGGTTACGCTAGGTAGAGTAGGCTAGGATAGAGTAGGAATGGCTAGGCTAGGCTAGGTAGAGTAGGTTAGGTAGAGAAGGCTAGGCTAGGCTAGGCTAGGATAGAGTAGAATAGGGTAGGCTAGGCTAGGTAGCATAGGTTAGGATAGAGTAGGCTAGTCTATGCTAGGCTAGGATAGAGTAGATTGTGCTAGGTAGAGTAGGCTATGATAGAGTACACTAGGCTAGGTAGAGTACGCTAGGCTAGGCTAGGCTACTCTAGGTAGAGTAGGCTAAGTAGAGTAGGCTAGGATAGAGTAGGCTTGGCTAGGCTAGGAAGGCTAGGCAGAGTAGGCTAGGCTAGGATAGAGTAGATTGTGCTAGGTAGAGTAGGCTATGATAGAGTACACTAGGCTAGGTAGAGTACGCTAGGCTAGGCTAGGCTACTCTAGGTAGAGTAGGCTAGGTAGAGTAGGCTAGGATAGAGTAGGCTTGGCTAGGCTAGGAAGGCTAGGCAGAGTAGGCTAGGCTAGGATAGAGTAGGATAGGATTGGTAGAGTAGGCTAGGCTAGGCTAGGTTAGGTAGAGTAGGCTAGGCTAGGCTAGGCTAGATAGAGTAGGCTAGGTTGGGATAGAGTAGGCTAGGCTAAGTAGAGTAGACTAGGTAGAGTAGGCTAGGCTAATCTAGTCTATGTAGAGTAGGCTAGGATAGAGTAGGCTAGGCTAGGATAGAGTTGGCTATGATAGAGTAGGCTAGGCTAGGTAGAGTAGGCTAGGATAGAGTAGGCTAAGCTAGGTAGAGTAGGCTAGGCAAGGCTAGGCTAGGATAGAGTAAGCTAGGCTAGGTAGAGTAGGTTAGGTAGAGTTGGTTAGGATAGAGTAGGATAGGCTAGGCTAGGTAGAGTAGGCTATGTAAGGCTAAACTATGTAGAGTAGGATAGGCTTGGTAGAGTAGCCTAGGATAGAGTAGGCTAGGCAAGGCTAGGTTAGGATAGAGTAGGCTAGGCTATGTAGAGTAAGCTAGGTTAGGCTAGGTAGAGTAGGCTAGGCCAGGCTAGGTTAAGTAGGCTAAGATAGAGTAGGCTACGCTAGGTTAGTCGAGGTAGAGTAGGCTAGGATAGAGTAGGCTAGGCTAGGCTAGGCTAGGCTAGGATAGAGTAGGCTAGGCCAGGCTAGGTTGTGCTAGGATAGTATAGAGTAAGCTAGGATAGTATAGAGTAGGCTAGGTTAGGTAGAGTAGGATAGGATAGATTAGGCTAGGCTAGGTTAGGCTAGGTAGAGTAAGATAGGTAGAGTAGGCTAGGCTAGGCTAAGCTAGGTAGAGTAGGCAAGGATAGAGTAGGTTAGGCTAGGCTAGGCTAGGTAAAGTAGGCTATGATATAGTAGGCTAGGCTAGGCTATGATAGACTAGGTTAGGCTAGTTAGAGCAGGCTAGGCTAGGATACTATAGGTTAGGTAGAGTAGTCTAGGCTAGGATAGAGTAGGCTACGCTAGGATAGAGTAGGCTAGACTAAGTAGAGTAGGCTAGGTAGAGTAGGTTACGATAGAGTAGGCTATGATAGATTAGGCTAGGTCAGGCTAGGATATGATAGAGTAGGTTAGGCTAGGTAGAGTAGGCTAGGATAGAGTAGGCTAGGCTAGGAAGTGTAGGTTAGGATAGAGTAGGCTAGGCTAGGTTGGCCAGGCTAAGTAGGGTAGGCTAGGATAGGCCAGGTAGAGAATGCTAGGATTGAGTAGGCTAGGCTAAGCAAGGCTAGGATAGAGTAGGCTAGGCTAGGTATAGTAGGCTAGATAGAATAGGATAGGCTAGGTTAAGCAAGCTAGGATAAAGTAGGCTAGGTTAGGATAGAGTAGTCTAGGCTAGGTAGAGTAGGCTAGGATAGAGTAGGATTGGCTAGGCTAGGATAGGTAGAGTAGCCTAGGTAGAGAAGGCTAGGCTAGGCTAGGATAGAGTAGCTAGGCTAGGTAGCATAGGCTAGGCTAGGTAGCTTAGGTTAGGATAGAGTAGGCTAGGCTCTGTTAGGTTAGGATTGAGTAGGCTACGCTAGGTAGAGTAGGCTACGCTAGGTAGAGTAGGCCATGATAGAGTATGATAGGCTAGGCTAAGCTAGGTAGAGTAGGCTAGGCTAGGTAGATTAGGCTAGGCTAGGCTAGTCTAGGCAGAGTAGGATAGGTAGAGTAGGCTAGGATAGAGTAGGCTAGGTAGAGTAGGCTAGGCTAGGATAGATTAGTCTAGGCTATGTAGAGTAGGCTAGGCTAGGTAGAGTAGGCTAATATAGAGTAGGCTAGGCTAGGCTAGGTAGAGTAGGCTAGGATAGAGTAGGCTAGGCTAGTTAGAGTAGGCAGAGTAGGCTAGGATAGGTAGAGTAGGCTAGGATAAAGAAGGCGAGGCAAGGCTAGATTAGGATAGAGCGGGCTAGGCTAGGTAGAGTAGACTAGGCTAGGCTCGGCTAGGAAGAGTAGGCTAGGCTAGTCTACAATAGAGTAGGCTAGGCTAGGTAGAGTAGGTTGATTAGAGTGGGCTAGGATAGAAGATGCTAGGCTAGGCTAGGTAGAGTAGGCTAGGTAGAGTAAGTTAGGCTAGGCTAGTTAAAGTAGGCTAGGTAGAGTAGACTAGGATAGAGTAGGTTAGGCTAGATAGAGTAGGCTAGGTAGAGTAGGCTAGGCTAGGATAGAGTAGGCTAGGCTGGGTATAGTTTGCTAGAATAGATTAGGGTAGGCTAGGTAGAGTAGGTTAGGTAGAGTAGGCTAGGATAGAGTATGCTAGGCTAGGCTAGGTAGAGTAGGCTATTCTAGGCTACACTAGGTAGAGTAGGCTAGGATATGGTAGGCTAGACTAGGCTAGGTTAGGATAGAGTAGGCTAGGCTAGGTAGAGTAGGCTAGGCTAGGCTAGGTAGAGTAGGCTAGGCTAAGCTCGGCTAGGTAGAGTAGGCTAGGCTAGGCTATGATAGAGTAGGCTAGGCTAGGTAGAGTAGGCTAGGATAGAGTAGGCTACTCTAGGCTAGAATAGAGTAGGCTAGGCTAGGTAGAGTAGGCTAGGATAGTGTTGGATTGGCTAGGCTACGCTAGGTTGAATAGGCTAGGCTAGGCTGGGTAGAGTAGGCTAGACTAGGTTAGGCTAGGTAGAGTAGCATAGAATAGAGTAGGCTAGGCTAGGCTAGGCTAAGATAGAGTAGGCTAAGCTAGGTAGAGTAGGCTAGGATAGGATAGAGTAGGCTAGGCTAGGTAGAGTAGGCTTGTATAGATTAGGTGAGGCTAGGGTAGGGTAGGTAGAATAGGCTAGGTAGAGTAGGCTAGGCTAGGCTAGGTAGAGTAGGAAAGGATAGAGTAGGCTAGGTTAAGCTACGCTAAGTAGAGTAGGCTTGGATAGAGTAGGCTATGCTACGCTAGGATAGAGTAGGCTAGGCTAGTATAAAGTAGTCTAGGTAGAGTAGTCTAGGTAGAGTAGGCTAGGCTAAGCTAGGCAAGGATAGAGTAGGCTAGTCTAGGCTAAGCTAAGCTAAGCTAGGATTGAGTAGACTAGGATAAGCTAGGCTAGGATAGAGTAGGCTATGCTAGGTATAGTAGGCTAGGTAGAGTTGGATATTCTAGGTTAGGCAGGATAGGATAGAGTATGCTAGGCTAGGCTAGGCTAGGATAGAGTAGGCTAGGCTTGGTAGAGTAGGCTAGGATAGAGTAGGATTGGCTAGGCTAGGCTAGGTAGAGTAGGCTAGGTAAAGAAGGCTAGGCTAGGCTAGGATAGAGTAGGCTAGGTTTGGCTAGGCTAGGTAGCGTAGGTTAGGATAGAGTAGGCTAGGCTAGGTAGAGTAGGCTATAATAGAGTACTCTAGGCTAGGTTAGGCTAGGTAGAGTAGGCTAGGCTAGGTAGAGTAGGTTGGGTAGAGTAGGCTAGTCTAGGTAAAGTAGGCTAGGTAGAGTAAACTAGGCTAGGTGTTACCCATGATTTTGGTCAATCTCGTTGGTGTATTGATGATGGTGTACTCAGGCTCCTCATAAGAACTTTCTCCTGAGAAAAGTGACATTCATCTCTTCCCAGAAAACATACTTTTGAAGAGAGTTCACAGGTTTCTAATATCCTAGGGTGTGAGAATGACCCATTCTCGCAGGCTGCCTTTAGCTAGGGTGTGAACTTCGTGCACTGTGCTACATAGCTAGGGTGCGAACTTGTTCTAAAGCTTGGAAAATGATGAAGTCTCGATGGTTCTAGAAGGGAATCTTCTAGAAGAATGAGTTGGCATTCGAATGGTTATCCTTTTACTGGTTTCTATGATATTGTGGGATCATTCTTATCCAAGTAACCGTCTCATTCTTTCCTATATATTGATGGAATTCTCATGGAAAAGGTTAAGCAAGATTCATTGGAGAATTGGTGAAAGAATTGTGTGAAGGACCTAGCTTGAACAGAAGCTTGGAGACTCTAGCAAGTCTATCAAGAGGGATTTGGTTTTCTTCATACAAGGATAGAGCAAGTGTGTGTGTTGGAGCTAAAAGCCACCGAAAGGAAGCTTGCGACATCAAGGCGATCAGGTTGTATCTTCTACTTTCGATTAATATGATACAGTGGCACATCCTTTTCCCATAAAGTCATTTTTACTTTATTGTGTAATTCCTTGGTCATACACATAAGTTGACGATTGAATATATTTTGCTATATTCACTTTGGTTGGTTTGTTTTGTCTTGGTCTTGACCTCACGAGAGAATCGGAGCAAAGCGGGAGAAACAGAGACCCTAGGAAGCGATACAAAGGTATGTTACTTGTTCCTCCCTACTAGCTAATTCAATGGTCATAACTTAGGGAAAGAGTAATGTCTTGTTCTGTTTTGTTCTAGATCCAAGTGGATCTAGGGAGATCTGTTAGTGTCTGCACCTACCGATTAGTCCGATAACACTAGGCTAGGCTAGGCTAGGTAGAGTAGGCTAGGCTAGGATAGAGTAGGCTAGGTAGAGTAGGCTAGGTACAGTAGGCTAGGCTAGGATAGACTTGTCTAGGCTATGTAGAGTAGGCTAGGCTAGGTAGAGTAGGCTAGGATAGGGTAGGCTAGGCTAGGCTAGGTAGGGTAGGATAGGATAGAGTAGGCTAGGCTAGGTAGAGTAGGTAGAGTAGGCTAGGATAGGTAGATTAGGCTAGGATAGAGCAGTATAGGTTAGGCTAGATTAGGATAGAGAAGGCTAGGCTGGGAAGAGTAGACTAGGCTAGGCTCAGCTAGGTAGAGTAGGCTAGGCTAGGTGTTGTAGGAAAATCTGCTTGCGGACAAGTAGATCGATCTCTAAGGTTTGACCTTAACCCTAGACAGAAAAGTGCTTATCATGGACATCGAATTTCTTTCGAATCTATCTAATCCTAATGCATGAGAAGGAAGAGTAAAAGAAGTACCTCTTAACCGACGTTTGTCCCCGCACGCTCCGAGTTGCGCTCCAATTCTTTGCTCCTCGCTGAGGTCTGTGGACAAAACAGGATACGACCACTTCCTACTCTATTGACATTAGCTTGAAAACAGATCTATCACTGAA
>JZKD02S0106401.1:14519-24583 GCA_000966675.3 Picea glauca | reverse complement strand
ACTAGTTAAGAAGAGCATGATCACATTATTGATCTTCCTTTTATGCTGGGATGATAAAATCTTATAAGTAAATATCATGAGAATCATGTGGAAATTTTTCCATTAAAGAAGAACTTAATTGTTGACTTTGTATTGAAATCACCCTTGCTAAATTACTCCCCCCTTAATTGTTGTGTGGGTTTTTAGTTTTGTGCTTTACCTAAAGAAAGTTAGCCGCCTTGACTTTACAAGAATTTAACTGTTGACTTTGTGTTGAAACCACCCTTGCTTGATTTATGCCTCCTTTAATTGTTGTGTGGGTTTTTGGTTTTGTTCTTTTCTTTTTCCTAAAGAAAGTTAGTTTCCTTGACTTTGGATCCCTTCTCTTGACTTATTTTTTTTCTTGTTGATTTTTATGATTTAACAATAAATATTTTATGTTATAAAATATTATTTGTTTAAATTATTTAATTATTTAACTGTGTGGCTACGACCCCTCTAGGATAGTTCTTCTTGGTATTTTCCATCTTGCTGGAGATCTCTTCTTGGTTATTGTTTGGGGATTTTGGTTCTACTTGCTCGTGTCGCCCTCCTCATTTCTTTGTTGGTGTCGCCATCTTTATATCCTTGTTAATGCCACCTTGTGTATGTTTTCATTCTCTTCTATTGTTGGTGCCGCATGTGTATGTTGTTGGTTAGTCTATTGATATTTTACCCTAAAAGTTCTTCTTGGAAATTTGTTCCATGTTTCATGATGAGATCTACCCCGAGGGTTTGATCAATGATCCCTTGAAGCTTTTTCCGAGAATATATCTAAGAGGATAGAAACAACATATCATGTAATAGTGTTTCTTGTTTTCGTTTTAAGTAAATGTTTTGTCAGTGATTTCTTTTGTCAATGATTGTTAAAAATATAGTTGTTATAAATGGTTAAATGCTTGTGTTATAAATTTAATATTTCCATTTAATGTTTCTATAACTTATGAACTTTCATATTCATGAATTTTCAAAGGATAGTTATTGAGGTGAGATGTCGAGACAGGAGTCTCCAAACATGATGTAGGAGCATCACCAACAAAGCAAAAGTGGAGGACAGCTAGGCGCACTAGCGTATTTTGAAGAAATTTAAATTTTGAAGAAAGTGTGTCACGCAAATCTTTTGAAAGGAACTGTAATTAAAGAACATCTTAAATGATGTAGAGTTGGATGATTTCATGAGGACATCAGAGAATGTATTTTCTTTAATGAAGTTGAGCACAGTACAGATTCAATGTATTCGATCTGATTTGTCTATCACAAATATTTATTGTAATAAATATCAATAGTTGATAGCATTTAATTTGATAAGATAGCTTTAGAGTAGTTGGAGGAAAGAACTCGAAGAGCACTTTTGTATAAAGCTTTGTATTATTTCCTAGAGAAGGTTGTTGAAATTGTTGTTGTTGAGTTGTTGTTAGGATGGAGATAGATGTTGTAGAAGTTATCAAAGAAGTGTATGAACATATGTATATTTCAGTTGAATGAATATAACCGAGGAACATTGTCCCAAATGTATGGTGTTGACATGTCTATCTGAATGAATGAATGGTAGACTTTCTATTTATTTGGAACTCTCAATTACTTTTTTTTATTGTGTTTATGAATACATTGACATGGTTGAATGTGTGAATTTGTGAAGCTTTCAATAAGTTACAATTGTTTATCTTCTACGAGCAAGTGCAAGTGTGCATAGTGTCTGCAAGGAGTGCATTGACAGAGTCTGTTTTCAACTCATAAGATCATAAGAGATAACGTGAACCTTATAGGTGCAAGGAGTGCATAGTGTCCACAAGGTGTGTGTGACAGAGTCCAATTGGCTCAGAAAGTTCTAGAGAGGTAGCTTCCATGAAGTTGTCCACAAGGAGTGCATGACCGAATATTTTGACTCAAAAGTTTAGGAGGAATAGCAAGAATCTCCCCAAAGTGGCTGGATTGCGGAAGAGAACCTATTGCAATGTTTGTACGGGCTGAAATTCAACTAAGTGTTGAAAGGATTATTCTAAGGAGACAAGAGTTCGGGTAAGAAAAATCTCAAGAGGGAGAATGGTGAGAAATATTCTAAGGAAGGAGTCCTTTGAGTTTTCCTCAGTTCAGCAAAGCAAGATCCATCTAGGAGGGATTGGAATTTTTTTGGACCATCATATCTAGGAGAGATTGCATGAAGGTAATTTGCGATGTGTTTCAGCATTTCGGAATTCATAACAATTCAAAGTGTTGAAAAGATAGGATCGCTAAAGTTTCAAACTCGTGAGGTGAATCTTGACCATTAGTTACAAGGAGACATGTGGCAGTGGATTAAGAGAGTCTGGTTGTTATAGATTCGAAGGAGGTAAGTGTGGAGTAAGTGAAGTTTCGTGAAGTCATGAAAACCAAAGCATAGTTGGACCATCATATCCAGGGAGACACGTGGCAGAGACCCGTGAGTTGGGAGAAAGCAGTTTCGAAGGGGAGCAGGTTGCAATATCTTTGGATCCCGAAGTGGTGAAAGTTTGGCCTAGGGTTATAGCTCACAGTCAAATTAAGGAGGAGGAGTTTAGTGTGGGACTAGTAGTCATGAATCGATGTCACCAAGCGCCAAAAGTTAATTTGCAAGTAGTTTGAACTTGCACGCAACATCAAGAGGACCTATGTGGGTGTGTAAAGTACTCAGGGTCTGTTGAAGGCCTGAAGAACCAATTGGGTTCATAGAGTTTGAAGATCCAAGACCAGAAGGTCACAGAATCCCCAGGAGAGAAGGGGGTTGTGTATGTCAAGTGGTATCAGAGCGATTACAGAATTGACTTATGTAGGTAAAGGAGACAGAGAAGTAGGTTGATATCATCAAGTGGTATCAGATACATCAACACAATTCCTCTTAGGAGATGTCCATAGACGCATGTAGAAAATAGAGTTATGGAAAGGGATATGAGAGAACTTATAGCAAGGTTGAATGCCATGGAAACATCACAAACAAGAACACTTGATGTTGGAGACGTCAGTGATGCAGAAAATGAAGAGGTGGAAGTTGAAGAAGCTGTAGCAGAGGATGCTACAGAAGAGCACTTGCTGAAAGTGATTGTTAAGTAGGGAGCTAGGGAAAAGATAGGCATCCCAATGTATGAGGGTAATTTGGATGTCAGAGAATTGCTTGATTGGATAGGATCAATGGAAAAGTATTTTGACTATGAAGATGTCGATGAGGAGAAAAAGGTTAAACATGATGTCACTAGGTTGAAAGGACATGCAACACTGTGGTTGGATGAACTTTAGGCTTACAAGAGGAGCAAAGGAAAACGAAATATCAAGAGCTGGGATTGAATGGTAGCCAAGATGAAGGCAAAATTCATACCCAAGGACTACCAAATAAATCTGTTCAGGAGACTGCAGAACCTAAGACAGAAAGGGATGATTGTGAAGGAGTACACAGAGGAGTTCTACAGACTGAACATTAGGGTTGGACAAAAAGAGAGAGATGAGGAAAAAGTTTCCAGATACATCAATGGCTTGAGATATGAAATCCAGGATGAGATTATTATGATGACAGTAAGGGAAATGGAGGATGTGTATCAGATTGTGTTAAAAGCCTAGGAGAATTTGGCAAGGAAGCAGAGTCAACAAAACAAAGGTAGAATCTTGAACAGAGTCAAGGGAGTTTTCTATGACAAGACACAGAAGCCCAAAGGTGAGGCATAGAAATGACATAGTCACTCTAAGAGAGGAGGGAGTTTCAGAGGAAGGAAGAGTGGTGATATAAACTATTTTCCTAGAGGAAGAGGAAGAGACAGAGGAGGTGAGGTAAAGTGTTATGCCTATGAAAAGGTAGGACACGTGGCTTGGGAATGTCCCTAGAGGAAGAAAGAAGGAGGTGAAGCTCACATTTTGGAAGCACAAAAGTGAGATGTTGAGGTAGAAGGTGCAGAATATGGGAGATCTTTGATGATGAAGAAATTTATCATAAAGCTAGAGCGAAAGCTTGAAAATTCAATGCAAAGGAATAGTTTGTTCAGAAAATCTTGCAAGACTAAAGACAAAGTATGCAAGGTGATAATTGACAATGGGAGCACTGATAATTTAGTATCTGCAGACATGGTGGAGAAGTTAGAGCTAGAGACAACTATACATTCGACGTCATATAAAGTCTCATGGTTGCAGAAAGGTCATCAGGTAACAATCACTAAACAATGCCTGTGTGATGTGATTCCCATGGATGTATGTCATGTTTTGTTGGGAATACCATGGCAATATGACAGGAATGTCATTCACGATGGGAGAAATAATACTTATACTTTGGAAAAGAATGGTAGGACACATATGTTGCTGCCAATTGAAGAGAAGAAAGTGAAGGAAGAAGCCAGCATGAGCATACTTCTCATGAGTGGGAAGGAACTCCTGAGTGAAGTTAAGAAGGAATAGGAGATGTAGTTTGTTGTAGTGACGAAGCTGAAATTTATCCTTACAAGTACTTCTATGGAGGATTTTCCTAAGGAAATTCAGGAGCTATTAGAGAATTTTGTTTACATAGTAGTGGATGAGTTTTCAAGATCATTGCCACCTATCAGAATTATCCACCATCACATTGACTTGATACCAACAACAAGCCTATCAAACAAATCAGCATATAGACTGACACCTCGAGAGAATGAGGAGATGAAAATGAAAGTTCAGGATCTATTAGATAAAGGTTTGGTCAAGGAAATCTTGAGTCCATGAGCAGTACCGATTGTGATGAGTCCAAAGAAGGATGGAGGATGGAGAATGTGTACAGATTGGAGGGTCATAAATAAGATCACCATTAGGTATAGGTGTTACACGTCAAAATTAATCACTTTGATAGTGTCTCAAGTGTCGTCATTATAAAGGTCACAAGTGTCGCATTTTTCTCACAAGGTCGCAAGTGTCGCATGTTGCTCACAACTGTCGCAAGTGTCAAAGAAAGCATGCTGTCATGATGCCTGTGTCGTGCCTATAATGACATGAGAAGGGCACTTAAAACACCTCAAACATTTGATTTGGAAGAGGAGAAATGAGTCAGCAGGCTTGCAAACCTTTTGCCATCTGAAAGCACCTCAAAAACTGAGTTTTTGGAGGGGAGCGCTCCCCTATACCTCTTATGGGAGCGTTGGTGCTCCCCCTTACACTGTCTGGGAGCGTTATAAAGCTCCTCTGGCCCTTTTGAGGGAGCGCTATGGATTTTGAAAGTGTTGGCACCCCCCTAAAGCCTACTAGGGAGCGCTACAGTGCTCTGATGGTCCTTTTGAGGGAGCGCTACCTATTCTGGGCAGTAGTTAATTTGTTGAGATGAATGGGGGAAGGATCCTTTCATTCTTGGAAGGCAGTTGGATTTGAATCCCTAGTCCAGCCATGATCTTATTGCAGATCCTCAACTGAAGGAGGCAAATCCTCAACTTCCCCAAGGATATCTCAAGTGGTTAAAGCCTCTCCAAGGCTATATAATCAAGCTTTCTAATGGTGAAAGAGGACTGGAAAAGAGAGAATCGGACAAAACTTATGATCTCATAAGTGGTGTTGGAACATAGATGATTTGAGAGAAAGAGACCTATGATATCATAGGGAGAAACTAGTGAAGTTATCATCATTCAGATCGTGGATCTTTTGAGCAAGGGGTAGACAAGGAGGACTTGGCAGAGCTGTTGCAATTCATCTATGGCTGTAAGCAATGTTTTGTCCTCATTAATATAATTTGCTTGGCCTGTTTCTTTCTAGTTTGTGTCTGATATTACATAAACTTATTGTTGATAGATATATATTTTTTCAAGCTAATATCAATAGAGTAGGAAGTGGTCGTACTTTGTTTGTCTACAGGGCTCAGCGAGGAGCGAAAGATTAGAGCTCAACTCGGAGCGTGCAGGGACAAACATCGATAAAGAGGTACTTTTGTTCTCCTTCCTCCTCATGCATTAGTTTGTATAGATCTGAAAGGAAGTTAGTGTCCATGTTAAGCACTTTATGTCTTAGAGTTAAGAGTCTAGCTCTTTGAGGAAATCTACATGTCCGTAGGGAGATTTTCCTACAACAGAAACTGGCAACTCCACTAGGGATTCGAATCAGAACTTTTTGGTTTTGATTTTTCCTCATAGGCCTTGTCTCACCCTTTGTGTTATTAGGCCTTTTTCACCCATTCATATCTGATTGCATTTGTTGATTGACTCTTTACCCCATCACATTCATCTTGACTGGCGAAATTCCATTGAAATTTTGGGTTTTTTCGAACTTTTTCTGAGCTTTTGGACTGCAGTGCTCCCCTGCGTTGTTAGAAAAGTGCCAATGCTCCCTTAAGCTATTGGACAGAGATTTATAATTCTATAGTGGCCCTTATACCAGAGCACCAGGCCTTTTTTGCACAAAATCTCTTTAAAAATTGCAATTTTTGAAGATCCAGACCATGTTTCTTCACTTGCTGAGCTGCTTTGTGATTCATGATTCTTCCTTTGACCTTTGATATGCTTCCTCATGAGAAGTAAACACCTTTTTGTTCAGATTTTATGCCCTTCTTCATTCTTTTTGAGTTTTTGTTGTTGAGAGCTTGAAATCGATCCCCTGCTTTCTTCTCTTCTATCCGACTGAGCAGGAACTCTAGTGAAGGACATCTGAAGTTTTTGACTCTTCTCATTTGGTTCTTTGAGGTCATTTAATCCAATATATTTCCCCTTCCTTTTGCGTTTTTGGTTTTCTTTCTCTTGTTTGATCGCAAAAAAAAGTGTGTGTTGTTTGTGCGAAATCTGTGTCTTCTTGCCTGAATCTCCTTGATCTAAAAGGGTAGTTGGCAGGACAAATTTTGCATTGAATTGATTATCATTCGCATGAAAATGACAAAAGTACATCTCAATGATTAGTTTGCATATTAGTTTGCATTTCTGAAATGTTGTAGCATCATATTGGATTTGATTGAGAACAAAATTGATTGAGGGCATTCCTTATCAAGTGTTTCATAGTGAAAATGACTCTTCTTCTTTCCCTTAAATAGGTATTCATTGAAAAGAAATGATTGCTTATCATATTTCATGCATATTTTTGGGAATTGAGTCATCATTCCATCAGTTTCACTCTCATACACCCTCTGAGTAAACAATAGCCATTAAAATCAACGCTTAACTAAAATTTATCAGACTTTTTACATCTTTGTTAGTAAACCTACATTAGTTTAAGGTGTAGGGCTTTGGAATAGGTTGAAAGGATAACTTTCCAAATCTATCGAACAAACTTAGTATCTTGCGGTAGGGAGAGTTAAATCCAATTGTCGTATTAGTCTGCCTGGGATCCCCCTCTCACACAGGGGTTACGCACGAGGTCGCATTCAGGTGAGTTACGGAGATTATCCCTCTGTGGCCCAACTGTTTGTAGTGGTCAGATCATATGTTGGGGGGCACTGGAAGGTATACCCACGATTATGTGTGGGAGCCTTTCAAGTTGATTTCGGACTTGTTATCCTGCCCATACATTCTGATTGGATTGTCGATTGTATCCCATGCCAGAAGACTAGTGATGCAACACATGTTGCTAACTTGTTTTTCAAGGAAGTTGTAAGACTCCATGGATTTCCCAGGAGTATTGTTTCCAACAGGGATACCAAATTTGTTGGTCATTTTTGGAGAGCATTGTGGAAGAAGTTGGGAAAAAAACTATCCTTTATTTCTACATATCACCCTCAAATAGATGGACATACTAAGGTGGTGAATCGAAGTTTAGTAGATTTGCTGAGAAGTTTGGTCACTAAACACCATAGCCAGTGGGACCAGATTTGAGCACAAGCAAATTTTGCATATAATGACTCGGCGAACAGAAGTACAGGAAAGATTTCATTTCAAATAATGTATGGAATGAATCTGAGGGGAGTGTCAAAGTTAAGAGATCTAGAGCAAAGCGAATTTAGGAGCGCTGGAGTTGAAGACTTCGTTGCAGAAATGCAGGAACTTCATAATCAAATCAAAGAGTAGTTGAAGAAGAGAAGCAGTGAATACAAACATAGATTTGATCAACATAGGAGGAAACTTCAATTTGAAGTTGGAGATCAATTTCTAGCACACCTTAGGAAGGAGAGGTTCCCAAGGGGAACATATGATAAACTAAAGTTGAAGAATATAGGACCATGCAAAATCCTAATAAACTTTGGTGAGAATGCTTATGAAATAGAGATGCCATAAGATGTGGGTATATCACCCATATTCAACATTTCAAACCTGTATCCTTACAGAGAAAATGGAATCGGAGGACCCGAAGATCAGAAGGAGATCCACAGATGGAGCAGATCGTAGATCGACGAATTGGTAAGAAGACCGGAAGGAAGACATATTTTGAGTATTTGGTAAAGTGGAAGGGACAACCAATATAAGATACTAGTTGGGAAAGAGAAGCGGACATCCAGAAGAATGGAAGTTCAGTGCATGATCTCATGGATAGGATTCCATGAATTTTTCAACTAGAGGAGTATGATGCAGGAGCATCGCCAACAAATCATAAGTGGAGGACAGCTAGGAACACTAGCACATATTTTGAAGAAAGCGTGTCATGCAAATATTTTGAAAGGAACTATAATTAAAGAACATCTTAAATGTTGTAGAGTTGGATGATTTCATAAGGACATCGGAGAATGTATTTTCTTTAATGAAGTCGAGCGTAGTAGAGATTCAATGTATTCGATCTAATCTGTATGTCACAAATATTTATTGTAATAAATATCAATATTTGATAGCTTTTAATTTGATAAGATAGATTTAGAGTAGTTGGAGGAAAGAACTCGAAGAGCCCTCTTGTATAAATCTTTGTATTATTTCCTAGAGAAGGATGTTGAAATTATTGTTGTTGAGTTGTTGTTAGGCTGCAGATAGTTGTTGTAGATGTTATCAAAGAAGTGTATGAACATATGTATATTTCAATTGAATGAATATAACCGAGGAACATTGTCCTAAATGTATGGTGTTGACGTGTCTATCTGGATGAATGAATGGTAGACTTTCTGCTTATTTGGAATTCTTTGTTATTTCTTGTTCTTGTGTTTATGAATACATTGACATGGCTAAATGTATGAATCTGTGAATATTTCAATCAGTTTCAATTGTTTCTCTTCTATGATAAAGTGCAAGTGTGCATAGTGTTTGCAAGGAGTGTGTTGACAGAGTTTGTTTTCGACTCATAAGATCAGAAGAGATAATGTGAACCTTATAGGTGAAAGGAGTGCATAGTGTTTGCAAGGTGTGTGTGACAGAGTCCATTTGGCTCAGAAAGTTCTGGAGAGGTAGCTTCCAGGAATTTGTTCACAAAGCATGCATGACCAAGTCTTCTGACTCAAAATTTCAAGAGGAATAGATAGAATCGCCCCAAAGTGGTTGGATTGCATAAGAGAACATGTTGCAAGGAATGTACAGGCTAAACTTCAACTATATATAGAAAGGAGTATTCTAAGGAGACAAGAGTTCGAGGAAGAACAAGCTCATGAGGGAGAACGGTGATAAATATTCTAAGGAAGGATTCCTTTGAGGTTTCCTTGATTTAGCAAAGCAAGATCCATCCAGGAGGGATTCGATTTGTTCCAAACCATCAGATTTGGGAGACAGTGCACGGAGTTAAGTTGCGAGTTGTGTTGACATTTCAAAATTCGGAGCAATCCAAAGTGTTGAAAAGGTAGGATCACTGAAGTCACGAACTCACAAGGTGAATCTTGATCGTTATCTACAATGAGACACATAGCAACAGATTAAGAGAATACAGGTGTTAGATATTCGGAGGATGTAAGTGTGTAGTAAGTGAAGTTTCACGAAGTCGTGAAACCCAAAGAATAGTTGGACCATCAGATCTAGGGAGACACGTGGCAGAGACCCCTGAATTCGGAGAAAGAAGTTTCGGAAGGGAACAAGTGAGGAGGTTGAAATATCGTTGGAGCCCTAAGTGGCAAAAGGTTGGCTTGATGTTATAGCTCATGGTCACATTAAGGAGTAGGAGTATAGTGTGGGAATAGTACTCATGAATCGATGTCGAAAAGCGTCGGAAGTGAAGTTGCAAGTAGTTCAAACTTGCACACGAAATCAAGGGGACCTGTGTGGGTGTGTAAA
>JZKD02S0106401.1:0-14509 GCA_000966675.3 Picea glauca | reverse complement strand
AGGAGTATAGTGTGGGAATAGTACTCATGAATCGATGTCGAAAAGCGTCGGAAGTGAAGTTGCAAGTAGTTCAAACTTGCACACGAAATCAAGGGGACCTGTGTGGGTGTGTAAAGTACTCAGGGTCTGTTGAAGGCCCGAAGAACCAATTCGGTTCAAAGAGTTTGAATATCCAAGAATGGGAGGTCGCAGAATCCCCAGGAGAGAAGGGGGTTGTGTACGTCAAAACATTCATCACAAACGCTCTAATCTATCCCAAGAAGGAAGAAGAGGAACCCCTTCTTCAAATGAGACTCTGAGTGATCAAAGACAATCTAGTCAGAGGAGGATATTATCAAACGAGCCTCTAAATAGATCATCTCGATAATCTTCTCAAACAAGTGCTATGGATGCAACCTTCTTAAATAGGTTGCACATTGATACTCCTACACTTGAGAATGTAGGGAATACATCAGGACAAGAAAATACTTTTGGTAATTTTCTTTGATTTTGTATTTTTATGTATTTATGTTTATGAACTATATGTGTGTGTGTGTGTGTGTGTGTGTTTTATATATGTTTTTTTTTTTTAATTTTCTTATATTAAATTATGTCAAGTTAAATGTTGTAATTACTTTCAAATGTGTGTGTAGACAATGAGTTTAATGTGAGGGAAGCTAATGAAAGAGAGAGTGGGTGTCATGAAGATTCTAATGTTGGTGAAGAGAGTAAATATGTATTTAGGAGGCGTTATCAATAAACAGAGATCACATGCCTGCATCCACCTATCATTCGAATGTTAGTGATGAGATTCCTTGAGAAGGGATTACTAAAGAAATGACCCTTGATCGATGCTCAGGTGTTAAAAGAAGGTTGGAAAATGATTTGAGGAGCTTGGGTCTCCCTCGGGAGAGTAAACAAATCTTGGAGATTGTTTTGCATTCATTGCAAAACTTTATGGATGCATATCAAAATATGGGGCCAACAACTGACAGTTTCATTGATTTGATGAGGAGACAAAATTCAGAGGTGATGGGCCCTGATAAATGGGGCGTAGTAAAAAATAAAGTTTCAAAAGAAAATGCAATTTCTATGTTCAATTTCAAAGATGGGCCAAAGTGAAAGATGTTGAAGGTGCAATATTTTAAGAACCCCAACATAACAAGACATATGTATAACAGATTTTTGGCAGAATATGGGAACTCGTCGTGGAATGATGAAGTTCCACATTATTTTTCTAGACACTTTTATGCACAGTTTTTCATGGACATGCACCTTGATTATACTAGCATATCGTCTGAATATTATGGGGTCCGTAAAGGACATACATATGATCGGAAAGGGGAATATCAAAATGTGACATTGTAGAGGCCTCCATGACCTTTAGTATCTCTCCCAACAAGGGAATTTGCCTTACATTCAGAGTTTTGAGCTTCACCAGAGGTTGGCAAAGAGGCTAGGAATGCAATCAGGGAAAATTTGGAATCGTTTTTTATGGTGTTGATGTTGGTTTGAACCGTCAGTGAGCAGAAGCCAATTCTTGGGCCATTTTTGTTTATAAAACAGATGAAGAGCTAGATACCATGTCAGTAGAAGATCTTAAGGAGTATGCAAAATTTTGTCGTAATGGTTGGAAGGAGATCACTCAGAATGATGAACCGAACAACGGATTGGTATGTGTTCTAGTTAGTAAAATTTTTACGCATTTGAGGATAGTTTACTTCTAGTTCTAGATCTAGATACATATCATTGTATCTATAGAAGTAATTGAGTTGTTATTGTCATTAATTGCAGTTTGTATATATGGTAAATGAATCTACAGTAAATAGGGGACTTGATTCCACAAGTTTAAATTTGGATGGGTTGAATCAAGTATGTGTTTTCTAATATCCACATATGAGCACTTTAGTTGTCCAATATCCAATCTTTTGAATAAGATCAACAACATGACATTTATGATTTTGTATAAATGTGAACACATTGAATCCTAGATTTAGTTCTTAGTTGTGTTGTTCACAAATCCCTATTCCATCTCCTACTACTTGGGACTATTCTCAATTGTTTAGTAACTTTGATTATGCATGTACTATAGTTGGTGGATTATTTTCCTTCTTTTTATATGCCTAATCATGTTTCATTTCATCTTAGTTACTAACTAGTTTTGTTACATGGAAGTGTTCTTAGTTATTGGATCATTTCACTTCAACGGGGAGTTGGGAGGGTTTGATTTGGGTTCATTTCTTATGACAACGAGACTATTCTTCATGTTACTCATTGTATTTATATATCTTGTTCTTATACTCTTTTAATTAGGATTTAAATAGATTCATTTACATATTTCATTTGTTGCATTTCATTACCGCTTTCACCTCATCTTCATTTATATTCCTACATTTACATTAATTAGTCTATATTAGATTGGATTATAGAGCATATGATGAGGGTCATTTACCCAGGTCAAAATTTTGGCACTAGAAGGAGAGGACCTCCCTTTAATAGCCAATAACTTATGTCATTTGTGACGACAGCTTGGTCACATGAACATCTGTGTTCCTTTCCTCTACAAACCAAGATAAGCCCTCAACTCCTTTTCTTTTCACAGAGCATATGACTTTTTTTTTGGTAGTCAGGTATGTACTTTGATGCATTCTTTGTCTCTTCATTTATCTCATGTGTGCTTGAAGGTCGCATTTACCCATGGAATTTCCTTTGGTTGAGGTTTTGTGAGGATTCTACCTAGCATATTTGGAAAGCATGGTGTTTTCTTCCTTATGAAGAAGGAACATCAAGAAAAATTTTCTTCCTTAGATTATGGGTGCTTAGGGGAACGTGTGATTTCTCCTTGGTTTTTTTACTCAATGGATGCATCTCAGTCATTCTTAGCAGTGAACGATGCCCCTTTGCTCAATGGAGTGGAACGAGTTTTTAATCTTACTTCGTTGAGCAATGGCCTCCATGTTAAATGAGTAAAGGCGTTGAGAAAATATCCCTCGCTTGATGCCTCATACATAGCCAATTTTTTCTCTTAACACTTTGCTTGGAGGGATGGCCCTAGCCTGTAATTTGTTTCTACTAAGTGAACTCGCCATATTCCTCGGGACCATGAAATCCCTCTTCCCACGCTCGGTATTCATTAACCCTAACAGAGTTAAAGTTCAATGCACGAAGCTTTCTTTTATGTGTATTCCACCTGCATAAGAGGCTCACTGAAAACCGTTTTTCCAAAAGTTGAAGTTTCAAAATGTAGATTACAGAGTTGGGTATTAACAAGACCTGCCATCCAAAAAAATGACATCCTATTTTTCCATACAATATCCACCCTTTCATATCCTTTGATGTAACTCTCCCTCGACTTCGATGGTATGCTAGTGATAACTTATTTTTGAATACATGAATTACTCATGCTCAAAAATCACATAGATTTAAAACGACGTGACAAAATTAATTTCGAGTTTTGGTTAAAGATAATACATAGAAGACGAAATTGGAAACAAGAATGAGTAGAGCGCATTTCATTAAGGGAAAAGAGTTGAGCTAAATAAGCTTTAGCAAATCAATAAAATCAAGAAACAATTGTACAACTAGCCAGAACAATTGGCAGTGTAAAGTCACATACTATTGAGGTTATAGATAAAAATAGCACTCCCTCTTAAACTCAACAGTTACAAACATCAGCACTGACAATGCCCAAGTAATGTCTCTGAAATTCAAAAGCGGTTCTTCCAAGTAGCTTTGCAAAAATGTCTATGAGTTGATCTCGTGAGCCACAAAATTGAAGTGTGATGTCACCATTATTGACTAGCTCGCATATGAAGTGAAAGTCAGTGTCAATTTGCTTGCTTTTCTTATGAAACACGTAGTTTTTGGATAAATAAATTGCTGAAGTGTTGTCACAAAAGATAGGAGTTGGCTCCTTTTATGTATGTGACATATCATTCAATAGTCTTCTCAGCCACATAGCTTGACAAGAAGTTGAGGTAGCAACAACATAATCTACCTTTGTAGAAGATATTGAGACAATGGGTTGCTTCTTTGATGCCCAAGAAATCAAGTTTGTGCTCAGGTGAAAAGCATGTCCTGAGGTACTTTTACGGTCATCTAGGTTGCCTACAAAATCATTGTTTTTGTAACCATAGAGATGATTATCTTCAGACTTAGTGTACCATAATCCAAAATTGAGCGTGCCTACAACATATCTCATAATCCTTTTCGCCATCTTCCAGTGAGAATATTTGGGGGATTCCATCAACCTGAAAACAAAGATGGATTCATACATAATATCAGGCCTAGTTGTTGTAAGATACAACAAACTTCCTAATAAACTTTTGTACAAGGTAGAATCCACTGTAGGGTCATCACCTTGCTTGCTCAATTTTGTGCCTAGGGGTATAGGAGTTTATGTTGGATTGCAGTCTTCCATGCATAATCTTTTGATGATGTCTGCTTCATACTTTTGTTGACAAAAAAAAATTCCTTTGGTTGATTGGTCAAACTCAATCCCCAAAAAGTATTTCATTATGCCAATATCTTTCATCTCATACTCATATTGCATGGCATGTTTAAAACTGGTTAACTCAATATTTCCAGTATATATCATGTCATCAACATATAAATATACAATCAGAATTTTACCTTGTTGATTTGTTTTGGTGTACAAAGTTGGCTCATTTTGGCTTCTACGGAAACTACTCTTGATCAGGTAAGTGTCAATTCTGTTGTACCAAGCTCTTGGATCTTTCTTTAAACCATAAAATGCTTTCTTTAACTGATACACTTTGGTTGGTTTCTCTTTGACTTCAAATCCAAGTGGCTGCTCCACATAGGCCTCTTCTTCTAAGACACCATTCAAGAAAGTTGACTTGACATCCATCTAATATACTTGCCATTTTTGTTGAGCTGCTATGGCTAAGAGAGTCCTTATAGTGTACAACCTTGCTACTGGAGCAAAATTTTCACCATAATAAATGTTTGTTTGCTATGAGAATCCTTTGGCAACAAGTCTTGCCTTGTGTTTTTTCAATTTACTCCTTTTCATTGAGTTTTTTTTTGTAAACCCACTTGACACCAATACTTTTCTTGTGTCTAGGAAGATCAACAATATCCCATGTCTTGTTCTTCTCAATGGATTCAATCTCTTGGTTCATGGCTTGAACCCAATGTGGCTCTTTAGTTGCCTCTTTAAAAGATGTAGGTTGACATGACATTAATGCAAAAATATTGTGTTGATCAATATCATCCAACTGCTGATGGATTTTTCTCAAGCTTCAAGTTCTCTGATTTTGAAGTTCAAAGGATGAATTTCTTCTTGAAGTAGAGTTGTCCTGAGGACTTTCAAGCTGTCCTTGTTCCTACAATCTTGGAAGGGAAGGTTGATGTGTTTGTTGTCTTGAATTTGTTTTGTTTTCAGGAAGTGGAAGCAATGGATTTTGACTGTCCATAGGCCAATTTTCAAACTCACTCCAAAATTGATTTTCAAGAAATTTGACATCTTTGCTAAGAATTAGTTTCTTTGAAATCGGATTGTAGAGTCTGTAGGCTTTGGATGTCTCATTGTAGCCAACAAAAATGCATTTCTCACTTCGATCATCAAGTTTCTTCCTCAATTCAAAAGGTATGTGAGCGAATGTTATGCATCCAAATGTCCTAAGATGAGCAACATTTAGTTTTGTCCCACTCTATGCTTCTTGAGGGACCTTCATCTTGAGACTAGTGGTTGGAGATCTATTCAGGAGATAAACTGAGCATGTTATTGCTTCAGCCCAAAATAGATTTGACAGACATTTCCCTCTGAGAAGGCTTCTTGCCATGTTCATTATTGTCTGATTTTTCCTTTCATCCACTCCATTTTGTTGTGGAGTATACCTGGTTGTAGTTTGCATAATGATTCCTTGTGATTCGCAAAAATTTGCAAATTCTTTGAAGTTGTATTCTCCTCCTCCATCTGACCGGAGAGTCTTCACATATTTCCCACTCTATTTTTCATCTTCAACCTTAAACTCTTTGAACTTTTCAAAAGTTTCAGACTTGTGTCTAAGAAAATAGATCTATATTTTCCTGCTAAAGTCATCAATAAATGTTAGAAAATAAAATCTACCACCTATTGAATTTGTTTGCATTGGTCCACATAGGTCAGTGTGAACCAGCTCTAAGTGTTGTTTGGCCTGAGTGGAGGAATGTGGAAAACTTGTTCTCTTATGTTTTCCAAGAATCCAAGACTCACATGGGGGATTTTTCTCTTTGAAGATAGGTAGACCTTTGACCATGGAGAGCTTTTGTAGAAGGTTTAGACTCTGAAAGGGTAGATATCCAAATATTGCATGCCAAACCATAGTTTCATTGGGGGTGGATGCACTTTGTGCATAATATTGGATCAAATTTGTAGTTCTAAGGGTCAAGGGAAACATTCTATTCATAGTCATGTGGATTTCATAAATCAATTGCATGTTGGGGGTTTTGTCATATATCCTACATGATGCTCCTTCAAAAAGTACCTTATATCCATGTTCAATTACTTGTCCTACACTTAACAAGTTATGTTTCAGCTCTGGAACGTGATAGCCATTGTTTATGTCTTTCTTTACATTTTGTTTAGTGAGAATAGGTACAATTCATTGTCCTTGAAATTTACTAAGGAATCATTTCCAAGTGTAATATCAGATGAAATAGAATAATCAATGCATGAAAGTAAATCTTTGTTACCTTTCATGTGATTGTTGCATCCACTATCCAACAACCAGAGATCTTTATGTTGTTCTCCAGTCTTGTGGCATGAGAGACACATATCATCTGAGGTTTATCCTTCATGATTTGAGACATGTGTTATGCCTGAGAGATGATCTATTTTATTCTTCTAGAATTCATATCCATAGTGCCCATTCTTTTTGTAGTATTAGCATTGTATGCTTGCTCTGTCATTTGATCTTCTCCCTCTTCCTCTTTGAGGTTGAAAATTCTGATTATGGTTTTGATGTCTATGACCTTGAAAATTTTGATTCTAGTTATTTTGTCTATGGCCTTCACTTGAGTGATTGTTACTTGGACTTCTCTCTTTTCCTCGGTGATCTCTGCCTCTCCCTCTCCCTCTGTTGAAAGAGAATTGAGTCTTGAAGGCTTTGGCTATTGACAAATCTTCGAGATGTAGTCTGGTCTCATGTGTCAATAGAGAGCCCATTAATTCATCTATTGAAAAATTTGACAGGTCCTTGGATTCAAGGATGGTTGTAACAACCATTTCGAATTTCTTTGGAAGACTTCTCAAGACTTTCTCAACGATTCTTTGATCAAGGATGGCTTCACCAGTCAATCTGATCTAGTTTACAATTCTCGTGACTCTGGTCATAAACTAATCAACGTTTTCAGATTGTCATTTTTAAAGTCTCAAAATGCATCATCAAGGTCTGCAGCTTGACTATTTTGACCTTGTCATTTCCTTGGTAAGTTGATTTAAGGATGTCCCAGGCCTGTTTTGAAGTAACATCGCCTGCGATTTTTGAGAATATCGAATCATCCACTGAGTTTTGAATCTAGAATTTTGTCTTATTCTCTTTGTTCCTCTGTGTTGCCTCAGCAGTTCTCTGTTGATTGGTCATGGCAGCAAGGTCGACTGGATCTGGTTCCACGTAGCCAAGATCCACTGGATCCCAACACTCTTGTGCTTGTAAGAAAGATCTCATTCTAACAGACCAAAATTCATAGTTCTTTCCAACAAGAATCATTCCTTGTGTTGGTCCTAAATTGTTAGAGGTGGCCATATTAAAACAAAATTGAATGGAAAAAATTGTTATAGATTTTCGTGCTTTACTTGTTTCCCGTAAAACTAGGTCCCCGAAATCCTATGTGTGACTTTGGGCCAAAAAACGCGGGGTACACCACTTCTTTAGCTTGGATCTAGTTGGATCTAACTATCCAAGTATGAGATCTACGAAGTCAAAGCTCTGAGCTCTGTTATTTATCGATTGTAGCCCCTCTAATGGCAGAATCGGGCATTCTAAGTTTACTCGAAAGCCAAAAAAAAATTGAAGTTCATCTTCTCATGTGACCAGGGGATGAAAACCAAGTGCTTCGGGCTTCAGGCGTTTCGACACGTGAAGGTCTCAATTCCTCTGAATAGTCGAATGGTCGAATAGCTTCAAGGATCAACGATCCTCGTTGATCTAAGATCAACGGCTCATAATTACTTCGAGAGTTTAGGCTTTGGGCCTTTTCATGCACAATACTAACAATCCTTTGGGGTGTCGAATTAGCGAACTCGCAGTGTGCGGGATATACCTCCATGTGTCTTCTTGATTGGACAACTGAGATTTACTTCGGAACTCCAGACTTCAGGATTTTGCATCTGCTAACTCGCACAATCCTCTAGAGTGGCGTATCTCTGAAGTGAGAGATTTGCCTGGACATGTCCTCTTGATTTGGACGGTCGAGATTTACTTTGGAACTTCGGTATTCGAGATTTTTCGTCTGCTGACTCGCGCAATTCTCTGGAGTGTCATATCTCTGAAGTGAGAAATCTATCTTCATGTGTCCTCTTGATTTGGACGGCTGAGATTTACTTTGGAACTTCGGGCTTCGAGTGTTTCGAGATGCACAACACCACAAACCTTCGAAGTGTTAACTTTTTGGAGTGTTAGATCCACTGACACGTGTTCTTAGCCTTCAATGGTTCAGATTTACTTCGGGCTTCAGCCAGTTCTTGCTCTAGTGCTTCGCTTCGCAAAACCTTCTAGAGTGTTAAGTCTCTGAAGTGAGAGATCTAGCATCGCGTGTCCTTGTTGATGGACGGTTCAGATGAATTCTAGGCTTTGGGCCTTCGGGAGTTCTCGCTTCACGCATCCATCTTTCTTCCGAAGTGGTTATCCATCGAAGTGCAGGATCTCCTGCCACGTGTCCACTTTTATCAATGGTTTGGATCTACTCCGGCTCTTCGAAGCTTCGGGCCTTCGGAAGTTCTTTACTCGGCACTGCCTACTTCCTCCCAGAGTACGAGATCGTCAAATACAGGGATCATCTGACACGTGTTCCCTACTTGGATCGACGCACAGGAATTGTTTCAGGTTTCGGAACTTCGGGAGATAAACCTTGCACGAAGTTCGTTGTGTCTTCTCTACATGTGATCAAGAGTTGTGACCTCAGCTTAACCTTTAGGCGCTTATCTTGAAGATCAACGACCACAAGTGATTGCGGAAACTCAACTTTCTCACGCTTTAATTTCCTTCTCGATCTTCGCAATGCGATGGTACTCGTTCATAGTGGGATCGATATCCACCGTTGATCTCTTGATCTAGCAAGATCAACGATCCTGAGGGATTTCATAATCTCAACTTGCTCACGCTTTAATTTCCTTCCCGATCTCTTCAATGTGAAGATGCTCGTTCATAGTGGGATCGATATCCACCGTTGATCTATTGATCTAGCATGATCAACAATCATGAGGGATTGTGGAGTTTCAACTTGGTCACGGTTTAATTTCCTTCCTGATCTTCACAATGGCTCCCCACCGTCGATCTCCCTTGATCTGACAATCAATGAAATATGACGGACGTGACTTACTCTTTGCTTGATCTGACAGCTTATCTTGCTCTCGCCCAAATCTAACGACTGAAAAAAAAATCACTTCTTTTGCATGCTTTTTGTCCTTTCTGGTCTTGATTAATGGCTCAAATATGTTCCCGCGGCAGATCTTATGACTGTTGTAGCTTCTCCTTTGTTGTTTATTGCAACTTCCTCAAAAGGAGGGGATTCCATGAATCTTTAAAGGATTCGTCCTTCTGCAACTATGTTTCCTCGCGCTTTGCAATCTCCAATGAGCTTTTGAGCGGACTGCTCCCCAAGCTTTGTGAAGAGTCTTACCTCCCGCGCTCTTGTCTACGAGACAACGTATACTCTGCGCTCTTCCTCTTGTGATTGGGTTGCTCTCTAGGCTTTGTGAATAGGCTTACATCCTAAGCTCTGATACCA
Source organism: Picea glauca (assembly GCA_000966675.3). NCBI lineage: Eukaryota > Viridiplantae > Streptophyta > Pinopsida > Pinales > Pinaceae > Picea > Picea glauca. The sequence goes on along the minus strand of JZKD02S0106401.1, from coordinate 4,576 downwards.
TGACAAAATGAGAAGCAGAGAAGATGAAATTGGAAACAAGAATAAGCAGAGCGCATTTCATTAAGGGAAAAGAGTTGAGCTAAATAAGCTTTAGCTAATCAAGAAGATCAAGAAACAATCGTACAGTTGACCAGAACAGCTGACAGTGTACAGTCACATATTATTAAGGTTACAGATATAACTAACAAAAAATGCGTATTCAACATATTTCAAAAGTCTAAAGTTCAAGTGCTATTAGGGCGGAAACTGTTCTCTTTAACTCGAATACCGTTGGGATAAAATATATAAATTTGTTGTTTTCATTTTTTGTTTTGTGAGTGTGAGAAACTACCCATAAATGGTATGATGGGCTTCACTAAAATGGCGGATCTTCTATCTGTACTCTTCAATTTGTATGAAACCGACAGACTTTCAGTTTAAAACAGTTAATAAAATCGGAGGGCGAATAGATATGGGCTGCCCAGACTTGAATTTGAAAAATAACCACCCAACCCTGTCAGCAATCCTGACCTGTATCTTTGAGAACTGAATGTCACAAATTCTGAAACTACAAGTTTGAAATAATAAATTTCAGAGTATGTAGCCTAAAATTTTCACATATATGAGACATCAAGCTAGAAGCAGCTGGTGCCGTGGTGTAGTTGGTTATCACGTCAGTCTAACACACTGAAGGTCTCCAGTTCAAGTCTGGGCGGCGCCAAGTAAAATTTTCATTGCCTTTTACAAACCAGAGCAGATCATGGCAGAATCCACCGTTCAGCCAGTGACCATGAGCAATATTCGTCGCTTGCAACCAGCAAGGCATTGGGAGATAGCGAAAATGGTTCCTGAAAATCGTAATAAAAATGTATTTAGTGTAGTAATATTTTGCATTCATCAAGTGCAGTAATATTTTGCATTTAAGTATAGTAATTTAGTTTTTTTAAGTTCCGCGGTGATTCAAATCCCACTAAATTCTGTTGTTTTGTACCAACTTTTCGTTCAAGTATTTTGAAGAAAAGATTATACAAATTTTTTATTAATTTTTTTTTTTAATTTACTAAAAAAATCGTTGTTTTCTACTGGTTAACAATATTAAATATTACATAAAAACAGATATAAACATATTTTTAATTTACTAAAAAAAGCCGTTGTTTTCTACTGGTTAATAATATTAGATATTCCATAAAATAGATATAAACATATTGTAGAAAACCTTACTTTTCTTATTACAACAATTATCAACAATTATTGATATTATAAGTATTCAAAATCAATTTTTTTACTTTTGGAAAAATTTTTACATAAAAATAGATATAAACATATTTTTAATTTACTAAAAAAAGCCGTTGTTTTCTACTGGTTAATAATATTAGATATTCCATAAAATAGATATAAACATATTGTAGAAAACCTTACTTTTCTTATTACAACAATTATCAACAATTATTGATATTATAAGTATTCAAAATCAATTTTTTTCCTTTTGGAAAAAATTGTAGAAAAACTTTTAGAAATTTATTTACATTTGCAAAAGTTACCTGTAACCCAATGTAAACTTGTCATCATTTGCATACTATTTTAATCTAACAAGTACATCAAATGAGACATATGACAGATAGTTTAGGAAATCAATCTCAAAACGTTTTATATAAAACTTAAACCACTCAAATTCAACAAACTTCAAATTTAAATATCATATATTAAAGACAAAAACATATTTGATAGAAAAGAAATAATAACTTTAGTTCTCATTTAGCCTCTTTTAGCTCAAACCTAGAAGATCAAGGACCTAGATTGAATCTAGTCCAAGTCTACTCAATGGATGAGTTAGCATCTCATAAATTTCATTTGGAAACCCACTTTAACTTAAGTTTCTATAGTTTGCTTTATATTCTTTAATTCACTTTACTCAAGTGAATTAAATGTCACTTTAGACTTGAGTGACTTGATTTCACTTTATGACTTAAGTGAATAAAGTCAATGTCAAATTATAACATAAAGTAAAGTGTGAGGTTAATATTTTCCCCCCTTTGTGTTTAGAAACTCACAAACACAAGGGGACCACTTTCCAAGGTACCCAAATCTCAACACTACCTCTTACCAAGGAAAGTGTCACTCACCCCTCCAAACTTGTTCTTGAAGTGGACTTCCTTGCCCCTTGGAAAGGCTTAAATGAGTATGGTTGTAACATGATCATCAAAAGTGGCCTATGACTCTGATATGCTTGTCTCTATAGCCAAGTAGGACCCAAACCTCTACGCTCTTCTCTCTCTCATCAACCTCTGAGGATCTCCAACATGCTCCTTTGCCTCCTTCAAGGTCTCTTGAAACCATATTGGTTTCCCCTTCCCTGAAGTAACCTTTGGTTGAGTAGTCTCCTTGTGTCTTTGAGTCTCGTGCACATAACTCTACTTAGTAGTCTGTGACATTGAAGCCCCTGCACCAGCTGTCTGTATACTCGGCAACTCTGAAAATGAAGTAGTCTCGGGTGCACCAATCACCCATGAATACTGTGTACTCAAAAAATGAGTCCGAGTCCCCTAAGCTGCAATTCTATGAATCGGCGGGACCTCCTCAACTCTGTCTACGCACCAATTGTTGGATGGTGTCTCAACTTTCAAACAACAACCTATGAGAGCACACTCCCTTTGAAACTGAGAAGTGAACTCCTCCTCCTATGTTGTCGTTGCAGTGCCACCCTGCTTCTTCTTCTTCTTGGGACATTGTCCAACATAGTGCCCCATATTGGCACAAGCAAAGCATTTCACTTTTTGCATGCCCTTCTTCTTCTTCTCTCCTCCTCTCGGCTACTACTACTTGGCCCCTCCTTTGGGACTATGTATGGTCTTCTTCTTTCCCTTTGCAAAAAGAGCAAGATCGCCCTCATCACCATCTCCAACACCTTGTTATTGACTAGTATATGTGGAGCCATGCATCAACTCCTCCTACATGAAGTCATCCCATAGCCTCTCCCAATTGGGCATAGTCTCTCTGACTATAATGCCTCGGATAAAATTCTCCCACGATTTTGAGAAGCCATTTAAGGTTGTCCTCACCAACACTATGGGATACACTATCTCTCCAACAGTCATCAACTCATCACAAGTCTGGGTGAATATTGAGAGGTGTGAAGTATCTGACTCATCCTTGATCATTTTGATGTTCCTCAGCTTCTCCTGGAGCACCATCAATTAGTTCTTTTTAGATATTTGGTAAATTTTGCATAATGAGTCCCACATATCATAGGAAAATGCCTTACCAGACACATGAGGTATGATATGGTCTTTAACCGCATCAAGGATAGTTATATTTTCCTTGATATTTTTCTTCCTGAACTCTGCCACCAACAAAGGAGAAGTAACAGGTGGAAGAACCATTGGGGTGGATACAATGTCCCATAACTCTATTTCCTCCAATATCAAAATAATTTTGGCCTTCCAAGGAGACTCGTTGCCAGCACTTGCTAGCCTATCCTTCACCCTCAATATTGCCACTAACATGGCTTCCCACTACTACCAAAATTAGCTTGATCTGAAAAAAGTAAAAATGCCTCTAACACACCAATTTCAAGTGTGAAAAGAAGCTCCCAACCTGTGTAACAATCTACCCAGGAGGTCTAACTTTAACATGGTAGGGCACTAATTTTGGACACTTTCAAGTCTGATTTTTCTCATTGTTTTAGGATTGTATACTTGGTGTCCAAAAACAACCAACAGATCTGATCTTTACCCTCACAAAACTACCCCTAATTTGCTCCAAAATTCATCCCACTGACTTTCCGTTAGGCTCTGATACCATATAGAAATTATGAGGTACTAAGAGTTTCCAACACATGTTTGTCTTGGACCTATTGTTGGGCACTAAAATCAAGGTATATGAAACGGTTTTACTCACTTTTTTGGGACATCCACTAAGTCTGATAATTCTTCCCTAAAAATTTTCCTTTAGTCTTGTGATTTGATGCCCTTTTGAGGGTCTCTTTGCATGGGTTAAAATATGGTTTAGGCTGCCATAAAAGTTATCACATGCATATATCTCAAAACATCAAATACCCTCTGGTATATTTGACAACTAACACAATTGAAAGTACTAAGCAAACCATGACAAATGTACACAAGTGTTTTTTATCAAAATGACCCTGGAAAAGCCCCCACGGGGAAAACTAGTAAGAGAGATTTGATATATATATATATATATATGTGTGTGTGTGTGTGTGTGTGTGTGTGTGTGTGTGTGTGTGTGTGTGTATCTCAAATAAAATGCTACAACAAGTAAATACACAAGGAAACTGATAAAATCCAAGCTTATCCTCAAGCTTGTAATGGAATTCTTCAAAACTTGTGACTGCTAGCCTTAGAACAAAGGTGCCCTTTGCCTTGGTGTGCCCTCCTCTCTTTGCTAATCCTTGAATTTTCCTTTGCTTCTTGTCTTTTCCCACTTGTAGAATGTGCCTCCCTTGAATATTCCTTGTGAACTTTGATTGTTAAGCCCTAATATTGTCTCATTACCCCTTAATTGGGGCATATTATATTAGTAATGTTATTTTATTTATGTCGTCTTTAGGCCATTAGTTGTAATTATACCTCCTAGTCTC
>JZKD02S0106390.1:9887-24583 GCA_000966675.3 Picea glauca | reverse complement strand
CCGACAAACAACTCCTCTGCCCACTCAGCACATTGTCTGGGCCATGGTGGCGGTCAGGATCTGGACAATTCGTCCTTCCGTCCATAGTGTGACTCCCACCCATCCTCCCTCTCACCTCAGCACGTGGCCTAGCATGCCACCTCCACCTACCCCCTCCACACGCCCCCCCCTCCACACGGCCCCTCCCACCTTACATCTCGACTCCTCACCACACGCTCCTCCTCAGTTCGCGACCTGGAACCTCCTTTCTTTCCCTCCCCAAGCTTGGGAAGTCTCTTCGGTGTACCTTGGACAACTCCTGGGTGTGGGAGAGAAAACTGGAGCAAAGCGAACATGCTCAAGGTGACGTCCAGAATGTACTGGGCATTAATTCCAGGCGAGATGAAGGATCCCAACATCAGAAGCGATCATGGCTCGAATTCGTGGCAAATCTTGGGAAAATGGATAAGTTCCTTGAATCAATTGAAGAGGAGGGAGCATATCATAGCAGGAGCAGTTCACTTGGTTGGCAAGATCATTCTTGCGAAGAACAAAGCTGAGTCTACTCCCCGTAAGCGCACTGGTATTTGGTTTTTTCAATTGGAAAAAGCAGAAAATTCAGCCAAGATGAACAGGCAACCACCGAGAACTGTTCCAATGGAGGAGCGTGAAGAGATGGTAAGCACGGTCTAGACTCTTCAATTACAGCTTAGGGCTCTCTCTACACGGGTTCTTTCGATCACAAAGATTACCATCCAGCATAGGAGCGAGCAACAACGAAACAAGGGCGAGTGTGAAGCGCTTAGACAACAGATAGAGGTGCTCAAATTTGTGGTCAAGCCAGCATCACCCACTCCCTCCACGAACACTTACATCTCAGATGAGGCCTCCTCTCCAGGACCACGCCCTCAACTGGACCTCAACCTGCGGCCTCCAACATAGGCGAACTCCACTGCACCGGACCAGAACAGAATGTGAATGTATGCAGTGTTTTTTCATGTTACTATTAGGTACTTTCTGCATGGTTTTTACCATCGATAATCAAACAGGCTTTAGTGTTCTAGTTAGCGCCACACCTGATCTCCATTTCCTTCTTAGAGAATTCAGGCGGGTGCATTTTGATTTCTGCAAATTTTGTAACCAATACTATATTCTTTGCCTGCGTTTTTTCGCGGCTTTTTAATATATTCTTTACCCTGTTTTTGTGATTTCTTTTTTTTCTTTAATATGATTAGATTTTGTTCTTTGGACTAGTAATGTGGTATACAAAGCCAAGATAAACTTATATGAATGTAGTTATCCAAAAGAATGAAATTGACTTAAAAAAGTTAATTCCCGCTATTAAAATTTGCAATTTAAATAACCCAAACCAAGTTTGAAATTACAAAGAAGTTTTAGTTTTGGTTGTATTTATGTTTTCATATTCCATATTTATATAAATGTTAATATATTTTTGTGAGACAACATTATGTTTCTTTTTCTTTTATATTATTAGTTAATTTTGTTCAATTGACATGTCTCATGTCAACTTTACTAACATGACACATTTCACCCACTTAAACTATAGAAAGTACCTCTTGAAGGAACAATGAATAATCAATAAAATTAAAAGGACCAAAAGTAACACTAAGTATAATAACAATTACCAAAGCAAACCTCGTACACACACCTCACCCCAAGATTAATAAAAAAAATCATCTTCAACATAAAATAGAATGCAATGCACTTTGGTATCACCAAGGACATACCTCCTCTTCATCCAATTGGAAAGATAGCATTGAGTTGGGATTGGTAGGGGACCTATCCATTGAATGGAGTAATTACTGTCGAGAACTTCAGGCTGCTGGAGTAATACTCACGGGTGATGTTGATGTTTTGGTCTGGACGTGGGGGGACTCTTCGGGTGTTATATCGATTAAAAATTTATATGAAGCTATCCAAACAACTCAGAACCTCCCTTTGATCACTCGCTGGAAGATTTGTTTGTGGAAATGGGATATTCCATTAAAGATCAAACTTTTTCTTTGGTTGGCTATTAATAATAAAATAGCGACCTAGGATAATCTTCTTCATAGGGGTTGGAGTGGGCCAGGAAGATGTATTATGTGTAAAAAGGAGACGAAAGATTGTAATCATCTGTTCATAAACTGTTCTTTTACAAGGGAAGTTTGGGAAACTTTAAAGCGACATTCAAAAGGTATTTACTGTTGGAGTGGGAATAATCTTGATGAGTGTTTTTCAAATTGGATAGAGGCAAATTCAAGAAACTTGAGTCTAGCGACATTAACTTGTTGGAACATTTGGATTGCTAGAAATGAGGCCATTTTCGAGGGGAAGATGTCAACTGTCTCTTCAGTGGTTATCAAAATTTTGAGCATCTATAACAAGTCAGATATAAAGCAACAAAAAATCTGTGTTGTTACATGTATGAGTTCTGATTTCATAGATTATCCTGAAGCTTTTTTTGATGGTGCGACCCAGGGAGATGTCAGATGTTGTGGAGCGGGTGGGATTATTAAATTCTCGGCATCATTAACTTATAAGTGGTATATGAACTGTGTTTAGGGTACAAATACAAAGGCAGAGTTAATGGGAGCTTGGGCAACCTTACATATAGCCAAGTATCATGACATTGTAAAGCTTTAGGTTTGTGGTGATTCCTTGGTTATTATCAACTAGTTAAGTAATAAAGGAAATCTCAGAGTATGTGCTTTGGAAGGCTAGAAAAGGAGGATTACTATATTAAAGGAAAACTTCAATGACATAAACTTCCATCATATACATCGTGAGTTCAACAAAGCCGCCGATGAACAATCCAAAAAATCTCTATCTGAACCTGAAGGAATTCTAGTGATCTATAAGTGGATTGATGGAAGAGAGAACTCTTCAAATACCAACCATATTTACTGATGAAGGTTTTTGTACAGGTGTATCTATCTGATATTTCCATTTCTGTTGTTTTCTCAAAGTCTCTTTAGTTTTTTGGTTCACTTCCTTTCTGGATTAGTATGGGATGTAATACTCTTTTATGAGTCCTGGTTTGATTAGTCTCTTTTTTGTTCAGTATTGGAGAATGTTTACTTCTCTTGCTAGTTTTGGATAGTATCTTTGAGAAGTATCACTGGACATTATTTTTGAGCTATGTCATATAGCGACTGGAGAAGCGAGTTGTAAAAAATTATATATCTATCATATAATTGTGTTAATTTTCTTTTCTGGAAAAAAAGTGGCAATGCCAAATTGTAATTATCCCTCTAATTTGTCGATTCAAACTTATAATAACTGGTTGTTCACTACTCAATATACTAACAAAGTGTCTTAACAAATATAATTACCCCTTGCAATTTATTGAATAAAAAAACAATTTTACTAACCAACAATAATGACCACTTATACTTTAATTTCAAAATATTGTTCTTTCCCTCCCATAGGAATTGGACCCCAAAATCTCCAACAAAATATTTATACATTAATTTCAAAATATTGTTCTTTCCCTCCCATAGGAATTGGACCCCAAAATCTCCAACAAAATAATGTCACAATAATCAAAACATGGAGTTCAAAACCATGGATCAAACATGCACTTTGCAAAAGTAAATTTAATGCAAGGCATATTTTCCATCGCTTTCCCTCCCCTAAAATCTTATCTCAAGTGTATTTTCCCAACTTTTATCTCACACTCTCTAAATCGTATCCCTTCTCACTTTTTTTTAAAAGTATTTTTAAATGATTAATTAAATTAAATTAAAATACAAAGTCATTGTAAAGTTCAAAGTTGAAGATTTGGCATTGAATTTAACCATGGGATTCTAAATTGGCTCAAAATATGTCATGTGTCTAAGTGCGTAAAGTTCATGGTGCTACTTCCATACCATTCAATTTCTCTGAAGTACGTATGTTAATAATTATTGATTCATTTTGATCCTTCACGACATTTAATTGAGATATTTTCTAGGGAAAAAAAACCCTTTAATTTGGGTTCATGTTTCTTACGATGCCTTAAATTAGGTCCATAACTACTCATATTATTGTTTGGGACTTGTTATTTATGGAGTCAATATGGGTTAAACCGCCTAAACTCACGTGATTTTTTGGCATTTTTTCGATTTTTTTTTTTGGTATTGTATATATGAATTGCAAGTTATGTAACAAAGTGTCATTTTGGGTTTAAAAACATGTGATATGCAACCTGAAAGTATGGATGACAATTCCATATGACTCGAGTTCCATAATGGTTAATCCAACATTCTCTCACAACTTGAGGACACTCCTTGTCTATAAATACCTTTCTACTCCTCTTTGTATATCCTCTTGAAATCCTCTAAGGTTAAATCTTTTATTTTTGGAAAACCCTAATTTTTAGGTTTCACTTCATTGAAGTCAACGACTCCTTCCTCAAGGCCCTATGGATTCTTGCACTTGTCATCTCCAACACTTCTTTAGGGACTCCTCTAACTCGATTGGTTCCAAACTTGCAGTTTTTATTGACTCATCCTAGTGCATCTCCNTGCACCGGACCAGAACAGAATGTGAATGTATGCAGTGTTTTTTCATGTTACTATTAGGTACTTTCTGCATGGTTTTTACCATCGATAATCAAACAGGCTTTAGTGTTCTAGTTAGCGCCACACCTGATCTCCATTTCCTTCTTAGAGAATTCAGGCGGGTGCATTTTGATTTCTGCAAATTTTGTAACCAATACTATATTCTTTGCCTGCGTTTTTTCGCGGCTTTTTAATATATTCTTTACCCTGTTTTTGTGATTTCTTTTTTTTCTTTAATATGATTAGATTTTGTTCTTTGGACTAGTAATGTGGTATACAAAGCCAAGATAAACTTATATGAATGTAGTTATCCAAAAGAATGAAATTGACTTAAAAAAGTTAATTCCCGCTATTAAAATTTGCAATTTAAATAACCCAAACCAAGTTTGAAATTACAAAGAAGTTTTAGTTTTGGTTGTATTTATGTTTTCATATTCCATATTTATATAAATGTTAATATATTTTTGTGAGACAACATTATGTTTCTTTTTCTTTTATATTATTAGTTAATTTTGTTCAATTGACATGTCTCATGTCAACTTTACTAACATGACACATTTCACCCACTTAAACTATAGAAAGTACCTCTTGAAGGAACAATGAATAATCAATAAAATTAAAAGGACCAAAAGTAACACTAAGTATAATAACAATTACCAAAGCAAACCTCGTACACACACCTCACCCCAAGATTAATAAAAAAAATCATCTTCAACATAAAATAGAATGCAATGCACTTTGGTATCACCAAGGACATACCTCCTCTTCATCCAATTGGAAAGATAGCATTGAGTTGGGATTGGTAGGGGACCTATCCATTGAATGGAGTAATTACTGTCGAGAACTTCAGGCTGCTGGAGTAATACTCACGGGTGATGTTGATGTTTTGGTCTGGACGTGGGGGGACTCTTCGGGTGTTATATCGATTAAAAATTTATATGAAGCTATCCAAACAACTCAGAACCTCCCTTTGATCACTCGCTGGAAGATTTGTTTGTGGAAATGGGATATTCCATTAAAGATCAAACTTTTTCTTTGGTTGGCTATTAATAATAAAATAGCGACCTAGGATAATCTTCTTCATAGGGGTTGGAGTGGGCCAGGAAGATGTATTATGTGTAAAAAGGAGACGAAAGATTGTAATCATCTGTTCATAAACTGTTCTTTTACAAGGGAAGTTTGGGAAACTTTAAAGCGACATTCAAAAGGTATTTACTGTTGGAGTGGGAATAATCTTGATGAGTGTTTTTCAAATTGGATAGAGGCAAATTCAAGAAACTTGAGTCTAGCGACATTAACTTGTTGGAACATTTGGATTGCTAGAAATGAGGCCATTTTCGAGGGGAAGATGTCAACTGTCTCTTCAGTGGTTATCAAAATTTTGAGCATCTATAACAAGTCAGATATAAAGCAACAAAAAATCTGTGTTGTTACATGTATGAGTTCTGATTTCATAGATTATCCTGAAGCTTTTTTTGATGGTGCGACCCAGGGAGATGTCAGATGTTGTGGAGCGGGTGGGATTATTAAATTCTCGGCATCATTAACTTATAAGTGGTATATGAACTGTGTTTAGGGTACAAATACAAAGGCAGAGTTAATGGGAGCTTGGGCAACCTTACATATAGCCAAGTATCATGACATTGTAAAGCTTTAGGTTTGTGGTGATTCCTTGGTTATTATCAACTAGTTAAGTAATAAAGGAAATCTCAGAGTATGTGCTTTGGAAGGCTAGAAAAGGAGGATTACTATATTAAAGGAAAACTTCAATGACATAAACTTCCATCATATACATCGTGAGTTCAACAAAGCCGCCGATGAACAATCCAAAAAATCTCTATCTGAACCTGAAGGAATTCTAGTGATCTATAAGTGGATTGATGGAAGAGAGAACTCTTCAAATACCAACCATATTTACTGATGAAGGTTTTTGTACAGGTGTATCTATCTGATATTTCCATTTCTGTTGTTTTCTCAAAGTCTCTTTAGTTTTTTGGTTCACTTCCTTTCTGGATTAGTATGGGATGTAATACTCTTTTATGAGTCCTGGTTTGATTAGTCTCTTTTTTGTTCAGTATTGGAGAATGTTTACTTCTCTTGCTAGTTTTGGATAGTATCTTTGAGAAGTATCACTGGACATTATTTTTGAGCTATGTCATATAGCGACTGGAGAAGCGAGTTGTAAAAAATTATATATCTATCATATAATTGTGTTAATTTTCTTTTCTGGAAAAAAAGTGGCAATGCCAAATTGTAATTATCCCTCTAATTTGTCGATTCAAACTTATAATAACTGGTTGTTCACTACTCAATATACTAACAAAGTGTCTTAACAAATATAATTACCCCTTGCAATTTATTGAATAAAAAAACAATTTTACTAACCAACAATAATGACCACTTATACTTTAATTTCAAAATATTGTTCTTTCCCTCCCATAGGAATTGGACCCCAAAATCTCCAACAAAATATTTATACATTAATTTCAAAATATTGTTCTTTCCCTCCCATAGGAATTGGACCCCAAAATCTCCAACAAAATAATGTCACAATAATCAAAACATGGAGTTCAAAACCATGGATCAAACATGCACTTTGCAAAAGTAAATTTAATGCAAGGCATATTTTCCATCGCTTTCCCTCCCCTAAAATCTTATCTCAAGTGTATTTTCCCAACTTTTATCTCACACTCTCTAAATCGTATCCCTTCTCACTTTTTTTTAAAAGTATTTTTAAATGATTAATTAAATTAAATTAAAATACAAAGTCATTGTAAAGTTCAAAGTTGAAGATTTGGCATTGAATTTAACCATGGGATTCTAAATTGGCTCAAAATATGTCATGTGTCTAAGTGCGTAAAGTTCATGGTGCTACTTCCATACCATTCAATTTCTCTGAAGTACGTATGTTAATAATTATTGATTCATTTTGATCCTTCACGACATTTAATTGAGATATTTTCTAGGGAAAAAAAACCCTTTAATTTGGGTTCATGTTTCTTACGATGCCTTAAATTAGGTCCATAACTACTCATATTATTGTTTGGGACTTGTTATTTATGGAGTCAATATGGATTAAACCCCCTAAACTCACGTGATTTTTTGGCATTTTTTCGATTTTTTTTTGGTATTGTATATATGAATTGCAAGTTATGTAATAAAGTGTCATTTTGGGTCTAAAAACATGTTATATGCAACCTGAAAGTATGGATGACAATTCCATATGACTCGAGTTCCATAATGGTTAATCCAACATTCTCTCACAACTTGAGGACACTCGTCTATAAATACCTTTCTACTCCTCTTTGTATATCCTCTTGAAATCCTCTAAAGTTAAATCTTTTATCTTTGGAAAACCCTAATTTTTAGGTTTCACTTCATTGAAGTCATCGACTCCTTCCTCAAGGCCCTAGGGATTCTTGCACTTGTCATCTCCAACACTTCTTTAGGGACTCCTCTAACTCGATTGGTTCCAAACTTGTAGTTTTTATTGACTCATCCTAGTGCATCTCCATTGGCACAACTCCACTCATACCTTGGATGTTTCGAGCCTAAAACCTCAAGGATGGTTTCATCACAACTAGGCCAAGTGAGGTACCATTATCTTTTAGGTAATCATGTCTATCTATTTTGCATGTTTCATTTATTTATATGTAGCAGTAGATCCAATATTTATTTCATATATTTCACATATGTCTTTGTATTGTAGGTCGGGGCAAGTCCTCCCTTGGAAGAATTTAGAGTTGATTATGCAGACCATACCAAGATGTGGATCACTATAGGAGGATTTTCATAACTCTCCACATCAACCCAAGGAGCTTCACCTATAGTAGCGAGATCTGAACAAGTTCTCTTACTTCTCCTCTTCCCATTTTCAACATTAGGGTTTCTAGCTCATTAAAGGAAATTTTAGTTAATTACCCCTATTTAGTTGGCTAGTTTTCCTTTGCTAATTTCATTTTAAAACTTGATCTGAAGCTTATTCTAATCACCCTAATAATCTACAACATAGGTTCTCATTAAAAATATCTGAAGGTCCTAATTAATCTAGTGGATAATTATCTTGTTTTAGTCCTATTTTGTCTTACCCTAAGGTTTATTGGTTTGGCCATAAAAGTGAGTGGTAAATCTACCCCACTTATTATTATGTGTGTGTGCTTAGATGGTCTTCCATTGGGCCTACCCTCATGTTGCATGTGGTAATATGAATCCATTCATTTATGTAATACCCTCAACTGTCCAAAACCTTTAATTGTTGTTGTAAATCAATTGGCTATGCTATTAGATTTCTATCTATTTGTAACTTTCCGAAACGAGAAATGAGAAATGGAATGAAGTTTTGCATAACACTAGTATGTTGTTCAAGAAATCTTTAATTTTTTTCTAATATGCTCCTGAAATATTTAATTTTTTTCTAATGTCATTTAAGTAGGAGAATTTAAACATAGTTGTCAAGCATAATATAAATCAATTCTTACATCAATTGTAGCAATTTGTAGTAGATCACAATAATTTGTTTAACAATTAATAACAATTTAGCAATTGATAACTAGAGTTATGGAGTGATGATGAATACCTTTAATATATTTTATTTAGTCCATTGGTGTAGCTCCTTGTAGTTACATGCCCTCCTCTACAAATTAAGCTATAAAAACTAGATTTTAAACCTCCCAGCCAACTAGGAACAACCTCTATTGCTCCCTAGCTATGGGAAACCTTGGGGTTTCCTAGCCCTCCATGCCCAAAGCTCAAGAACAACACTTAGCCCACCAGTATCTCAAGCTTCCACAATCTCCCTATCAACTCAACAATAAGTATCCATCTCCCAATTCATAGTCTCGATTTTCATAAATCCAAGTACTTCCCTCCCAAAACAATCCCCCCTCTCCTTCTTCAACCCCCTTATCCCCTTGAGAGATCCACCACCTTACCCCGTTTTCTTCCCCCTTCTGAAGGTTTCCTCAACCACTCTTATTAATGGTCATCAGCCCCCCTCTAGATATTTTCAGAAAAGTAAATTAAAATACAATATTAAATTATTTCAATAAAGTAATTAACATAGAGTTGTGGGTCATCTTCCTCTTTTTCTCATACAAACTTATAATTAAAACAAAAATATTTTCCCTAAATACATGGCAACCACCATACTCATTTAATGCACCAAACCAACTAATGAATCAAGTCAAGGATAAACATTTAATGTTGCTAGATATTTACGTCATAGTCTAAACGTTCTACAAAATTACCTTTTTCACGGTGATATTTTCTGGGGACATTTGCCCTAAATGCGGTGAGAAATTGTTAGATCCATAGATTCGATCGATTATTTTTTTATAACCCAAGTGCAATATGGGTTTTTCGGCATGTTGAATCCATTTTTGCATTTAGAAATGGATTTTAAACAACAAAAAATAATGAATTTGTGCAAATTTATATCATTGGATTCCGACGAAAAAAACCATTTTGTGGAACAGATAGAAACTAATGATATTTACTTAGGCAATTTCATTTCCATAATTATTCAACCATTAATTAAGTAATTAATAACCTAGTTCAATAAATAATACATCAAGTAGTTGTACTGGTGTGCATGCATAATGTATGTATGCGTAGCTATCTACACATAAATTGCATACGTACTAATTGTTGTAATCTAGGTCTGCACCCCTGCCTCCCCTCTCTTTTTTCCCTATGCCTTCGTCGAATTTGTCCTTTTTTGGTTGATAAAGTCGGTTTCCCATCTNAGTTTTTATTGACTCATCCTAGTGCATCTCCATTGGCACAACTCCACTCATACCTTGGATGTTTCGAGCCTAAAACCTCAAGGATGGTTTCATCACAACTAGGCCAAGTGAGGTATCATTATCTTTTAGGTAATCATGTCTATCTATTTTGCATGTTTCATTTATTTATATGTAGCAGTAGATCCAATATTTATTTCATATGTTTCACATATGTCTTTGTATTGTAGGTCGGGGCAAGTCCTCCCTTGGAAGAATTTAGAGTTGATTATGCAGACCATACCAAGATGTGGATCACTATAGGAGGATTGTCATAACTCTCCACATCAACCCATGGAGCTTCACCTATAGTAGCGAGATCCGAACAAGTTCTCTTACTTCTCCTCTTCCCATTTTCAACATTAGGGTTTCTAGCTCATTAAAGGAAATTTTAGTTAATTACCCCTATTTAGTTAGCTAGTTTTCCTTTGCTAATTTCATTTTAAAACTTGAGCTGAAGCTTATTCTAATCACCATAATAATCTACAACATAGGTTCTCATTAAAAATATCTTAAGGTCCTAATTAATCTAGTGGATTATTATCTTGTTTTAGTCCTATTTTGTCTTACCCTAAGGTTTATTGGTTTGGCCATAAAAGTGAGTGGTAAATCTACCCCACTTATTATTATGTGTGTGTGCTTAGGTGGTCTTCCATCAGGCCTACCCTCATGTTGCATGTGGTAATATGAATCCATTCATTTATGTAATACCCTCAACCGTCCAAACCCTTTAATTGTTGTTGTAAATCAATTGGCTATGCTATTAGATTTCTATCTATTTGTAACTTTCCGAAACGAGAAATGAGAATTGGAATGAAGTTTTGCATAACACTAGTATGTTGTTCAAGAAATCTTTAATTTTTTTCTAATATGCTCCTGAAATATTTAATTTTTTTCTAATGTCATTTAAGTAGGAGAATTTAAACATAGTTGTCAAGCATAATATAAATCAATTCTTACATCAATTGTAGCAATTTGTAGTAGATCACAATAATTTGTTTAACAATTAATAACAATTTAGCAATTGATAACTAGAGTTATGGAGTGATGATGAATACCTTTAATATATTTTATTTAGTCCATTGGTGTAGCTCCTTGTAGTTACATGCCCTCCTCTACAAATTAAGCTATAAAAACTAGATTTTAAACCTCCCAGCCAACTAGGAACAACCTCTATTGCTCCCTAGCTATGGGAAACCTTGGGGTTTCCTAGCCCTCCATGCCCAAAGCTCAAGAACAACACTTAGCCCACCAGTATCTCAAGCTTCCACAATCTCCCTATCAACTCAACAATAAGTATCCATCTCCCAATTCATAGTCTCGATTTTCATAAATCCAAGTACTTCCCTCCCAAAACAATCCCCCCTCTCCTTCTTCAACCCCCTTATCCCCTTGAGAGATCCACCACCTTACCCCGTTTTCTTCCCCCTTCTGAAGGTTTCCTCAACCACTCTTATTAATGGTCATCAGCCCCCCTCTAGATATTTTCAGAAAAGTAAATTAAAATACAATATTAAATTATTTCAATAAAGTAATTAACATAGAGTTGTGGGTCATCTTCCTCTTTTTCTCATACAAACTTATAATTAAAACAAAAATATTTTCCCTAAATACATGGCAACCACCATACTCATTTAATGCACCAAACCAACTAATGAATCAAGTCAAGGATAAACATTTAATGTTGCTAGATATTTACGTCATAGTCTAAACGTTCTACAAAATTACCTTTTTCACGGTGATATTTTCTGGGGACATTTGCCCTAAATGCGGTGAGAAATTGTTAGATCCATAGATTCGATCGATTATTTTTTTATAACCCAAGTGCAATATGGGTTTTTCGGCATGTTGAATCCATTTTTGCATTTAGAAATGGATTTTAAACAACAAAAAATAATGAATTTGTGCAAATTTATATCATTGGATTCCGACGAAAAAAACCATTTTGTGGAACAGATAGAAACTAATGATATTTACTTAGGCAATTTCATTTCCATAATTATTCAACCATTAATTAAGTAATTAATAACCTAGTTCAATAAATAATACATCAAGTAGTTGTACTGGTGTGCATGCATAATGTATGTATGCGTAGCTATCTACACATAAATTGCATACGTACTAATTGTTGTAATCTAGGTCTGCACCCCTGCCTCCCCTCTCTTTTTTCCCTATGCCTTCGTCGAATTTGTCCTTTTTTGGTTGATAAAGTCGGTTTCCCATCTATTCAATAACTTGTTTTTTTTTTGTTGGCTTGCTTGACTGATTCTTTGCGCAAAGTTTTTTTGTTTTTCTTGAAGGATAAAATACATGTCGTATTTGGTTCAGAATTCTTGTCATCATGTTTGCCATTGATTGAGCTCATAGTAGGTCAACCAAGCCTTTTTGTATGCACAGGAAATGCCCATGGACAAACACAACAATTTAGAGCGGTCAATTTCGGGCTCAGATTGTGGGAACAAACATGTTAACTTTCGATGGTGGAGATCCATTAGGCCAATCAAATCGATGATTTTCGTTCACTCGGAGTGTCGAAATCGCATGGGGTTTAACATCAAGAGCAAACCCACAAAGTACAAGAATTACCCGAAGTCCCGAAGTCCCGAGAGCATGCCACGTCACTCTGGGCCCGTACCACTCTGGGAGATTTCCATGCACAACATTCATAAATTCCCGAAGCCCGAACACCCAAAGTCCTGAACCAAATCTGGACCGTCCATCAACAAGGACACGTGGAGGTAGATCTTTCACTTTGGAGACTTAGCACTCCGGGAGATTTCCAAGCACAACATTTACAAACTCCCAAAGCCCGAACTCTCGAAGCAAATTTGGACCATCCATCAATGAGGACACGCGGCGACAGATCTCCCTCTTCAGATATACGACACTTCAGAGGATTACGCGAGCAAGGAGACAAAAACTCCCGAAGCCTGAACGCCCGAAGTGAATCTGGACCGTTGATCTCAAATCAACAAGAACCGTTGATCCTTGCAAAAGGTAAATATCACCTGGATCACAGATTGCAATCAAATTGACGACCACACTTCATTGTGGGGACGTAAACTGCTCAAACGTTAATTTTCCAAAGCGGTCCCGCAATTGGAACCGTGGTGTTGTTGGAAGGGTATGTGGTAGCTTATGGGGGATTGCGGGGGCCAGAGCGGTGCGGACCCAAACCACCCTCGACAACTTCCGCAATCATGTGCTTATATGACATCAGGTCACCACGTCACCTCCACTTCATCTACATCCACGTCATCCACCTTCACGCATCTTGTCTTCTTATTGGACGCTCAGCTCCACGCCTTCCTATTCACAACCAGTTCATCACAGAGAAAGTGTGAAGAAGGGCCAGTTATAGTCGAGATAGAGTGCGCTTAACTTCCGAAAGCTCAGACACATACATAGTGTTAAGTCTCAGTCACAGGTCGATGCAGTTTGGTTCTAGAACACTTCAACAGACTACCTCTTTCTCAAGCATAGATATGCTCATGCAACTAGTTGTCTCTAATGGCCTCCAACAACTCGCATGCATTCCATTACTCAACACAAAGCTCTGTTTTGTCACTCCAAGGCTTATTTTATGCCAATTTAGTTCTTCCAGCACATGCATCAGTTCTGTCTCAGAGACAGTAGTAGTTTTTAGTTGATTAATTCCAACATTTTCTTACATTAGATACAAGAGTGGTCTTCTGTGTGTGATAAGAACCACTCTTGCTTATTAAGCCCAGTGTCTTAGTGAAGTTAAAAATTTGTTCTACAAACAGTTACCTAAAATTAGGTCTCAATCCCCGAAGGACGAGAACCTCTGCAACTCTGTTAAATAGGGGGTCTTTGCATGTTTTGAAGGTCGGATTTTTTGGGAAAGGATAGCACTACATCAGTCTGGTTGGACCTGTTCTATGCATTGGTTAAATCTCTCTACCTGGTGAACATACTCTTGATGACAATGTTTCGTTCAAATCTTCATGTGTTTTTATCTTATCTTGAATGAAGTTTTTGATTTGTGCAAAGTACATGTCATTTCCTTTCAGGTATTGTGTAACTTGTCTTTATTGATATTCAACCTGTGAAAACAGCCAATGCTTGGTGAAGATTCATTTTTATCGCAACTTGAAGGAGTAATTGTGCCTTGATACACGTTTAATGTCTTGAAATGATATTTTAAGTATTGAACTTCTTGCAATAGATTATTCATTTAGTAGTTTGTTGTTTCCCTTTGTTTTCTATTATTTCACTGGTCTGTCATTAGTGTGCCACCAACCAAGGAGGACCCTCATCCATATCATTTTTCCAACCCAACCTTGCTTTTGTCTTGGTAGAATAACCCTCTGACCAACCAACAAAAAATTAAAAGAAACAACCATTCTAAACTGATAGGTGGCCTAGCCTT